>APFE030637058.1:190318-215513 GCA_000404065.3 Pinus taeda
CAGAGGCGAAGTTTACTAAACTTCGATTTATGGTTGGAGTTCAAGAAGTTGTCACTAAGGGGGGATAGGCTCTAATGCCTCCTTCCTTCTCCTACTGTGTCATATTTGTACATCCTTCAATCCTATCCAAGTTGTTCTTAGGGGGAGATGTTAGGATATTTCGACACATAGGAAATAGTTAAGTATAACTTGGTCTAGTGTAGAGTTAGCTAAAGTGTGTTTCTTTACTATGTACTTTTGTAACTTACAATCCGACGGTCACGATATGTAGTGATCCGACGGTTCATTCTTTCCTCGGTATTACCGACACTTGATCCATGGCTTAACACCCGATTGGTCCATGATCTCTATTTAAAGAGCATGGAGGGTCATTTGTAGGGTAACCGTTCATGAGAGAAGCTTATGTAAATTTTCATTCTTTTATTAATAAATTGCCTGCAGTGGCTGCATTAGCTCAGGCCGTGGACTGTTTCCCTCTTTGAGGGTTTTAACCGCATCAACAATACTAGTGTATTGATCTGTGATCTATTTGTGAGCGGTGTCCTTTGGTGTTCTGTCTAAGGAACTTACCCTGTAAATTCCTACAATATGAATTTATTTGTGTTATGGGACAATTTGTCAAGGTCGGCCAGCAACCAAATAACCCCCACATGTGCTCAACGTTTTAGTATAAAAGGAAGCGGCATGAGAGTCATTACAACACACACTTCACTCTTGATTTCTCTCCACTCATTTTGGCTTTTAGTGGAAGAGAAATCTAGGAGGATGAAGCCCTAGACGCAGGAGGAAAGGAGGCTAAACAAGGAGCCCTAGCCGCAGTCAATAAGAGATCTAAAACTGCCCTAGCCGCAGTCCTAAAGAGGATGGTCTACCTGCAATCCAAGAGAGAAGATCATTGTTTCTATATGTTGCCTAAAGGATGCCTAGTCGCAGTCCAAGCATGGAGATATAACACGGTGGAGGACGCCTATACACACTGCCCTAATACGCATGTCTATCCTGCCCTAGCTGCAGGTCTATCCTACCCTAGCCACAGGTCTATGATGCCCTAGCCGAAGGCCATTTCAGGTCGCTGGATTATTGGAAGGAGGGCTGAGGAGCTTTGTTAGAGGGCCGAGGCTAGGAGGGACTGTTTTGAGGACGTTTGAGGGTGGGCAAACCCTTAACAAGGTTGTTGCAGGCCTGTGGATGCTTAATGTCGCATGTCGCAGCGATTGTGGGCAGGCCAAGGACTTTGTAAGGGCTAGAACCACCCAGGATTACAGTGAAGGGTCTCATCCCCACAAGGAAGGGCAGTCGCATCACCTTGGAGCAAATCTGGGTGAAAACGAAGGTTAGCAAAGGGACTGCGATATGCCCTAACCAAGCCTAGTTTGCAGCAAACAAATCAGACCTCAAAACAGTAAGCTAAGGTATGTTATTTATGACATTTCTTGTAGGTGTTGGATCCTAGATGAGGATCAGATTTGGACCGTGTTAAGGTACCCTGTAGAAGTCAATGAGATGAGGGCAAATTAGATGCCCTAGATTAGTGACAGTTTCCACAGTGGTTGGGCAGCAAACTTGGAGTGAGAGTTTGTCATTTATTGGGTCAAAGTGTTGACTATTGCATGGATCATAGTCTATCTTGCTGCTGGGCAAGGCCATAGGCCTTAGCCAATAGCTAAGATAGTATGGCAGCATGACTAAAGCAATGTGGCAGCATGACAGAAGTAATGTTAGCATGGTGTAGATCAGTGTTGTTGGACATGGTGCAGCATTGGTACAACAATGGGGCAGCTATGGTACATGGTACAGCTATGGTACATGGTGCAGCAATGGTACATGATGCAGTACAGTGATGGGTACAGTCATGATTAGTGAAGCATGATGAAATGTAGCATAGTGATGATGGGTGCAGCATGGTGTAGCACAGTGAGGTGTAGCATGATGATGAAGTGCAGCACAATGATAGGTGCAACATGGTGATGGAGTCACCTTGGAGAATTAGTTGAAGCAACATGTCTTCAACTGAGTTTAGCTACTTCATGTATCATCTTCTTAGAAATGATCTATGCTCCTACTTAGATAAGTCAAAGTGTTGACTTCTATTGTAAATGTACTATCTCTCTCTCTCTCTGCTGAAGTATTGAAGAACATATAAGAAGAATTAATCAAGGGTTTCCCCACATTGGGGTTTGTCCCTGGCTAGCGCTACATCTTATGTCCTCTTGTCTTGGCTTGTCTTCTGCGATTTATGTTTATGTTCTATCTGCAATTTACTATTATGCTGATGTGATTGCTAATCTGGAAAAGATATTGAGCTAACTATGAAAATTGAAATTGCTCTAAGCATAGAACATACCTAAAATTAACAATTTGCAGAGACGCAGAGAAGCCATAATGAGGCTGACGCAGAGCAGCGTAGTAGCCTCTAGAGGCAAAGTTGAAATTGCTGGGGAGAAGCAGAACTTCATTGCCAGAAGCTGAGCAGAGGTTCCAGAGGCCAGTAGAGACATTTTCCTACACAGCAGTTGATCAGACGGCTTGAGGAGAAGTTGTTCCGCGCCGTGTGCAAGAGCAACTGCACAGAGGCAGTTTGGACGGCTCACTTAGATCTTAGGTCAATGCCCGAATTTGCCTATGGAGTGTGGAAATTCCTCACTAGATTTTTCTTGCCAGTATTTCTTTGTAGGATTGCCAGTTTCGGCATCCAATTGTACTCAGATTATTTCGTTGCTGCATAATAATAAAACTCTTAATTGCTACACCGATTTTCGTGAGTTGGTTTTTTCAGGGCCATTGGTCCAAAAATAACTTTCATTTTATGTGTGTGTGCTAGTATTGCTTCCAGTGTTTATTTCTTCCACAGTTTATTTGTGTTGGTTGCAATGTGATTGATTTAGTATTTGCTGTAGAAAACAGTAAATAAATTGTTAAGAATTAATTTAACAATTAGGAGAATTATTTCCAGTTGCTGCAATAGGAATCTGATTTCCGATTTTTCACAGAGGTTGTATGGATATACAGATGCTGACTGAGCTGGCAATGTGGAGGATCTTAAGAGCACGTTTGGATGTTGCTTATCATTGGGGACTCCTTCAATTTCTTGGATGAGAAGGAAGCAAAAATCGGTTGCACTAAGCACCACCAAGGCCAAATACATTGTAGCTAGTATGGCCTGTTGTTAAGCTGTTTGGTTGAGGAAGCTCTTCAGTGAGCTATTTGAGCATGTGTTGGATACCACCGTGATCTTCCGCAAAAACCAGAGTGGGATTTTCCTTTCAGAGAATCCTGTGTTCCACGATTGCTCTAAGCACATTAATATCAGGTACCGCTTTATCCGGGATATGGTACAACAGGGAGCAATAAAGTTCCAACACATCAAGATTGATGAGCAGGTCGTAGATATCCTCACGAAGCCCTTGGGGAAGGTCAAATTCTTAGCCTTCCAAAAGAGACTTGGAGTCGTGGAAAGACCCTCCCATGAGGGTCCCGCTCGAGTTGTACACTGAGCTCTGGGAGCTCTTGGGAGCTTGGGGTACTTCTTGGAGTTATGAGCGACCATAGGGCCAGTGGTTCACCTTCCCCTATGTGGTGCATTATGTACAGGGTGAGTGGTTCACCTTCCCCTGTGATACCCTAGGATGACGTGTGTAGGGTGAGTGGTTCACTTTCCCCTACTAGACACGTGTGTAGGGTGAGTGGTTCACCTTCCCCTACAATTGACATATACATAGGATGAGTGGTTCACCTTCTCCTATGGCATATGAGCAGAAGGAGTGCTTCACCTTCTCTAGCTGATGCTCCAGCATACATCCTACCCATGTAGTTCGGGACTCATGGGAAGTACCTCTCAACTGGCCAATGAGTTGGGAAACATGGATAGGGACCATAGCGCTACTGATGGACGCATCGTGTACTATCGCACTCCCTATGTCTAGGATGCATGGTATTCAACAACTTGATCTGGGACCATTTGAGGTTCTACCTCTGGACTAACTTTTGTCAGTGGACACTGGCAAGGTCTTGTGACTCACTCTCGATCGATTCTTCTTCATTATTACTTCATGGTTCAGCAGAGCATAGATGAGATGACAGAGATGGTACATGACGATAGGATGGCATGATGTCGACAAATGGATTGGCAGGTGGAATTCTCCCTAGTTGAGAGGGAGTGTTAAAATTGGCAACTAGGGCCAACTTCCATCTTGGGACAACTTATTTGATGGAGATGATGATTGCATTGCGTTCCTCATTTTGAGAGATCCAAGATTGATATAAAGATCATCTCATTCAGACAAGCAAAAGTGTGATTTTGAATTTATGCCCTCACATATGCAAATTGTTTAGGTCGGCCTCATCATCATGTAGGCTCAAGCAGCCCAATGGATGTGTCTCTTCACCCACAACGAATTGTATAAATACAAGAGACCTCACACCTCATTTGGCACATTCATCACAAACATTCTTCTCTCTCTTCATTTGATTGGTTCATAGAACATTGGGGAGCTTCTCTCTCTCACACGTGTGGTAAGGAGGATGAGTTTCTGGGCAGAATTACAAACCGAAATTTTAGAGTTCTAGGACAGGTTTGTGCAGCGTTGACCAAGGACTTGCTGACCAAGTTTGACTGCATTTTTGGGGTCAAAGGTTCGATTTTTCTAGGCCACATCAATGGGCACAAAAACCGAGAAATTCTGGGTTGTTGACCTGTATTGACTTCAGGGTTGACTGTTGTTTGACTGCAGAAAAATTACAATAGTTTTCTCTCTCCTTTGATTGAGTCTGACCGAGCTGTTTTGGGTTGAATTTATCCTCCTGATCAGGCCGAGTTTGACTAAGGAAGACTAAGTTGCTTTGAGGATGATTTGGTGTTGTTTTGACCAGTGTTGACTTTCTAGTTAGGGCTGAAGTTTGACTGCAGAAATTTACAGGGTTGTTTTGACTTTATATTGGGCAAGTCAATTTGACTTTTGTACTCTCTCTGCCGAACTTTTGATTTAATAATAAGAAGAATTGATCAAAGGGTTTTCCTCACATTGGGGTTTTTCCCTGGCATCCGCCAAGTCTGGTGTCCTCTTGTCTTGGCTTGTCTTCTATATTTAATTTTATGTTCTATCTACTTTTACTATCAATGTGATAATTGTGATTGCTATTGAAATTGGAAATTGCTATTGGGCTAAGGTATATTGAAGTAAATTGTGTTAAGCATAGATCATACCATTGTTAACTAAAATTAACATTAGTGTACCTTCTACTAGATGACCCAACCCTCCCTCAAGAAGTATGCTAGATGGGACACAGCACTGACCGAGGCATGGGTCGAGAGCTCTGAAGTAAAGCTATCTGTGAATCACCATGTGGTTGCTGGCTGGTTGGCTAACCAAAGGGGCGAAAAAATTTATCTTAGGGGTTACCCACTTTTGGTGGATAATAGGGCACTTTGGAGTATATCTCATGTTCTTTCATTGAACAAGTTCTGCACTTGTGAATCTCAATCTAAGTGTTACTTCTATAGATCATTCTACACTTCATTACATATGTATGATTATGATGATACTTAAGGAAAGTATAATAGTAAGTGTAATTGTGTTTCCTCATAAAAGATATGAATCATGATCATACAATTAGTACGCAATAAATGTTCCATCCATGCTTCCTGCTTTCACATTGAAGTTCGTATGTTTTGCTATGGACTTAACTTGACATGCAAATAAAGGAATTATGATTTAAATTTTACCAAAATCTGCGGTGAAGTTCTATTCTGCAGCCCAAGACTGCAGCCTACCACCATATGTTAAAGCCTCCAGAAATCGGTCTGAAATACCCACTTTTGGTGGATAATAGGGCACTTTGGAGTTTATCTCATGTTGTTTCTGAAGCGAACAAAGTTCCTTCTACAAATTATTTACTCCAGAAGACTTGGAATATCAATATATCCATGAGGATATAAATATTATATTAAATATGAATAAGAATAAGAATGATAATGAATTACAAATAAGAACGAAAGGCTTGTTTATATATCAGGCAAGTGTCTCTTCATGAAGAGTCATGTCTCATTTAGACATGCCTCTTCAACCTAATTACTAGCTTAACTAATTATTATTTATGATTATTATCATTACATTATATTTATATTATTTATATATTTTATTCGTTACATTGCCTCCTTCATCAAAAAGCTTTGTCCTCAAAGCTTGTCGATGAAAAAGGCTTGATCTCTTTTTCAGAGTTGAACGTCTTTCTCTCTCAGAATAGTCATCCTCATCAATACAAGTTGATATGATCTTCTTAGTGACAAACAGAATTGTCGCACTGAGAAGGGATCAGACCATCCGAGATTAATCTTCTGTATAGTATTTTGATCACTGGAATTTTGTAACGACTTGTTAACATAAGACTGTATTGATGTTATGTCATTATTCTCTGGAACATTAGTTTGTTGTCTCTGGTCTGAATGGTCCCGATATGTAGCTTGGTTGAGTTGTCTAATCTTGTGATTCGGATGTCGATATAAAGTTTTTAGATTTTCTTCTGATGAGGATGTTATTGAATTGGCTATGGAACATTAACTTGGGACGTCCATTGTCTCAACTGCAACGTCTAAGTGTGTCGTTTCTTCAAATGACTTGTCTTCTTCAGTTGTCATATAAACTCGATCAGTATTCGTTCCCTTTTTTCAACTTGAACAGTTGCGACTGGGGACTCTGATACTTCTACTTGAGTGGATTGCTCCAACTTATCTTTTAATGCTTTCTTATCATCCTTAAGCTTCTTAATTTGAGTAAGTAGACTTTGATTATGGTTTTTTAGTTGTAAAATTTCTTCGGTTTCTAATTTATCAAACTTTTTTCAGCGTTTTGAATTTTAAGATTTTCATCTTTTAGATCTTTGATTTGTTCTAATAAATTTTTATTAAGGTTCTTTAAACACAAGGTTTCCTCTTCTTGTTCTAATAAGTGCTTCTTGAGCTCTTTCTTTGTGACCTTAGTCTTCTTCACTTGCGCCAGCAATTTTTTGACATGGTCCTTGAGACGAGAAATTTCTTCGTCCTTTTCCATTATTTCTTTGTAATGTATATCCACAAAATCTTTATGTTTGTGTTCTAACACTTTCTTGTTTTGTTGACTTTTGGCTATTTTGTCATTCTCTTGATCTTTTAGCTGCACTTTCTCGGTACACTGGATAACATCATTCTGTGGAAGTGATGATGGATGTAGAGAATGGAAGAAGGATTCCATTCTCTTTCTCTCCTCACCCTATCGCTTAATTATTGTCATTAATTGTTCTATATCTCTTGCGATTGATTGTTTTTGTTCATTACTCAAAGATTCCATATTTTTTCTTTTTCTTCACTTCTTTTAACTTTGTATGATATATATAATAAATATATATATATATATATATATATTTCAAATTATTCTCCCTTAATGTGGATTGTTAAAAACTTGTGAATACCCTTTTTATTAAAAAAAAATCTCATTTATAATGTTGCCTTCTATATATTTATGTATTTTTTTATATTAAAACCAATTTTCAAAATAACTTTATTATCTTATAATAATAATAGTTTCACTTCTTTTCTTAAATAATAAATTGGTCCCCTTTTTTATATATACTTAATTACTTCCTTGATAAATTTTTAATGTCACCCAACTTAATAAATATAAAGGTCACGTCTTTTCATATGACACAGTCACGATGTTAAAATACCATGGGCTATTACCATGGGTTGTTTTTAAAACCTCCGTTAAAATGTTCTCCACGTAAAAAGTAAAACGTATTCCTTTTGTTTTTTTGTTTTTTGTTTTTTTTTTACTTTTTAAAATACCATGAGAAATTACCATGGGTTGTTTTTAAAACCACAGGCTTCTCCACATAAAAAAATTTAAATATACTTGGTATGAGATTTTTTAAAACCATGGGCTTCTCCACGTAAAATGTTTTAAATATACTTGGTATGAGATTTTGTATCCGTTTTGTTTTTTCTTTTACTTTTTTTTTCTTTTGAATAATTTTTTTTTTTTTTTTTTTTTTTTGGCCAAAGGCCTAGAAAAACAGAGAAAAGGAGAAACTCCCAAATTTTGAGCAAAATGCTTCAATTGTACGGCAACAAGGTTGACGAATTTCGATAGCCAATGACCTGGATCGGAGAACGAGCTCTGTGCACCGGTTAAGCAACCTAGAGGACCAAACTGCTCTGATACCAAATGAAGCGAACAAAGTTCCTTCTACAAATTAATTACTCCAGAAGACTTGGAATATCAATATATCCATGAGGATATAAATATTATATTAAATATGAATAAGAATAAGAATGATAATGAATTACAAATGAGAACGAGAGGCTTGCTTATATATCAGGAAAGTGTCTCTTCATAAAGAGTTTTGTTTCATTTAGACATGCCTCTTCAACCTAATTACTAGCTTAACTAATTATTATTTATGATTATTATCATTTACATTATATTTATATTATTTATATATTTTATTCGTTATAGTTTCGTTGAACAAGTTCTGCACTTGTGAATGTCAACATAAGTGTAACTTCTATAGATCATTCTACACTTCATTACATATGTATGATTATGATGATGCCAAAGGAACATATAATACTAAGTGTAATTGTGTTTCCTCATAAAAGATATAAATCATGATCATACAATTAGTATGCAATAAATGTTCCATCCATGCTTCCTGCTTTCACAATAAAGTTCGTATGTTTTGCTATGGACTTAACCTGACATGCAAATAAAGGAATTATGATTTAAATTTTACCCGAATCTGCGGTGAAGTTCTGTTCTGCAGCCCAAGACTGCAACCTACCACCATATGTTAAACCCTCCAGAAATCTGTCTGAAATACCCACTTTTGTTGGATAATAGGGCACTTTGGAGTTTATGTCATGTTGTTTCATTGAACAAGTTCTGCACTTGTGAATCTCAACATAAGTGTTACTTCTATAGATCATTCTACACTTCATTACATATGTATGATTATGATGATACCTAAGGAAAGTATAATAGTAAGTGTAATTTTGTTTCCTCATAAAAGATATGAATCATGATCATACGAATAGTATGCAATAAATGTTCCATCCATGCTTCCTGCTTTCACATTAAAGTTCGTATGTTTTGCTATGGACTTAACCTGACATGCAAATAAAGGAATTATGATTTAAACTTTACCAGAATCTGCGTTGAAGTTCTGTTCTGCAGCCCAAGACTGCAGCCTACCACCATATGTTAAAGCCTCCAGAAATCTGTCTGAAATACCTGTCCCACTCATGTTCAATGCTCGAAGATTTCTCATCCCTGCTCCATTAGTACGTATTATCTACCATGCAGTTACATTGTCCGAAAAATCTATCCAATCTTAGATTTTCAAGTTAGCATACCTAATTATAAATCACAAAAGTTGGACTTTTCATGGCAGAAAATGTACAGCTCAAAGCTAGATAGAAACCTGGAATAAAGTAGGAGGCCCATGCATCTGTTATCATATAGACATATTCAAGATCAAGGCACCTTAACTGAGGCAATTCTGAAAAACAATAAAACAATTCACTAATAGGAACATTGAAAGTTACAATATCTAGTACAGCATGTGCAGAGAGTCTATGAAGTCAACTTCTTCCATGCAACAATTTCAATTTCTCAATGGTTATCTTGCAGAAAGGAACTGCTACAGTATTAATGCTTTTATAATCTAGGTTCTAAGGATGAAATCCCGTAAATGGAATGACATGAAATTAAAATTCCACTGGAGAAAAATTCTAACACTTTATAATAAGAGAATTTGCTAACCAACTTGTGACCATTTCCTCTGAACCATTGTTTGGATAGACTCCCATTTATTTTATTTTAAAAATATATAGAAAGGACTCGGAATATGATAACTTGATTAGAAAAAAGGCCATGCTTTATTAGAGCAATACAAATTTCTCATTCATATATTTATTTTCAGCAGTTTTGATGAGCCACAGTCCAAAAGAATAATGATTTTGGAAGTTTGACCAGTTTGAATGGTATAAAATTCTAATAATGTCTGCCCAGGGATGAACATCAAGCAGTTTCTCTAAAACAGGACAAATGTGAAACAAAAGGCAGATAAGAGGAAGCTTTTTGTTTCCTTCTAACACAATATTTAATACAAAACGAATGCAAGGATCTGTTGTAAGGAAAGGATATATATGTCTTGAAGATATAAGAACACAGGCAAGTTTTGGAGTTCCATGTGTTACAACAAAATTAGCACCCTTAATGTGCGAAAGTCCCAAGAACAAGGTGTTAGTCTGTGTAACCATGCAAGGCTACCCACTGCTACCACAGTAGCACTTCTCGCTCTTTAGGTTGGTTCCTCTCCAACTGATGGGGGCTGTTTCCCCCTTTCAAGGTAACAGTGTCAAAGCCACCCAATCAGTCAATGTGGCATGCTGCAACCTGCAATGCATGAGATCCCTTGCACATGCCCATCATATACAGACATTCTCCCTGTTCTCGGTCACACAGCCTTCATTATCAAATGCCTTGGCCATGGTATACCAACTTTTCCCAGCCTAATGCCTCCATTGACAAGTGCACTGTGCTTTATTTAGTCATGGTCATGTTCTCATTTGCACGGGTTTGATATTTAAATGTGGTACTATAACCTATATACTCATCATGAATGTGGTAACATCAAGGTGTGATATATTAACACTTCATAAACACTTACAATTTTACTTTTTGCTTTGTAGTACCTGTTAACCTTCTATCAGTGGGGGTATATAGATTTTTTCAAGCAGATCATTCACCAATATTGCTAGCCCAAGGTCACAAGTCAAAGCATTGTAAAAAAACCATGTGAGGCCATGTATCAGGCATCCCAGACCTGGTGTCTTGCCTTTTGAGTCTGTATTCATTATGATTGGTCGGGTCATGTTGAAGAAAGTAACTAGGTTCGGTCTTCATAAATGTATTTATGTAATGTACTTGTCAAAAGAATGAAAAAGAAATTTTTATTATTGTTAAAATGACTTATTAAAGCATGGGCTTCATGCTTGGGTCATCATTTTATTAGTCAAAGTCCCCATTGTGGACACCTAGGATTAATATTGAGTCATTAGAGTCATTGTATATTTTATGAGACACTTCTTGGGCTTTTGAATCAGGTAAAAAGAATTAATATTGAGTCAAATATACTATTTGTCTCCTCCACACCAAGTCAGACTCAAAGAGATCAAGTCGGCTTAAGAAGGACAATTCAACCTCACTGAAAGGCTATATATACAAGTCAAATATACTATTTGTCTCCTCCACACCAAGTCAGACTCAAAGAGATCAAGTCGGCTTAAGAAGGACAATTCAACCTCACTGAAAGGCTATATATACAAGGCAGTTCGAATTCATTTGCAGCAATTCACTCTCTCTCTCTCATAGTTCGATATCCAGAAGGAAGAAGCTGGGAAATGCGAAGTTGAAGAAGAGCTGGAAAGGGGCTGAAAAGGAGTGTGATATTTTGGAGGAAAGAAGAAGACATCAAGATCGAAATTTTGGGCCATCTATCTCTCACTCAGGAGGAGTATCTAGGGAGATCGAAGTTTTCCTTTGTCTAGTCGAAGCCACTGTGTTGCTGCTTGCTACCAGTTGCTAGGTCGAAGCTGCCACTGCAAGTTGATGCTACTAGGTCGAAGTAGCTATTGACAGGTTATCATCTGCAAGAAGGATTGAGGGCTGACTTGGTGTGGAGAAAGTCATTGTCTAGGTCAAGAGTCTTGGATTATCTCGAGAAACTATTGAAGGAAGAATTGTTGACTGGGTTTTCCCCTAGAAAGGGATTTTGCCCTGGTTGTCCGCCTACATCTGTTGTCCTTGTACTATTGTTTTGGTAATTGCTTGATGAACTAAAAGATAAAAGAAGTACATAAAGATAAAAGAATCACAAGTAATTATATATATAAGAAAATCTTTCTGCCTTTCTGATTTTCTAACATGGTATTAGAGCTAAGGTGAAGAAGGAAAAAGGCTGTTTTGAGAATCTACTAAAAGGAGTCTAAAGGATTGATCAAGGGATCATATAAGGAACTCTTATAAGGGAGAAAGTTCACTATCTTCAAGGACAATGTCTAGCACAATAAAAAGTGAGAACAAATTGGAAGGAGCATCAAATTACAGGACATGGTAGAAGAGAATTGACCTCGTTCTTGAAAAGAACAAGGTCTTGGATTTGGTCAAAGGAAAGGTGAAGAAACCTACCGAAGAATTTGGTGATGCAGAGAAAGTGAAGCCTAGAGAGTCCGAAATATTGGCTATGACACTAATGGTAGAAAGCATAAAGGACAATCTTGTCCCATACATTTCCAATATAGACCATGCTCAAGAAATGTATGAAGCCATATCAAAATTGTTCACTATCAAGAACATCAGTCAAGTAGCAAGTCTGAAGAATGAATTAAGGACTACAAATGATGAAAGATGACACTGTGGCTTCCTTCTTTGTAAGGATATCTAGAATTATAGATGAACTTCAAGCAACAAATGAAATTGTACCAGAAAAGGAGCTAGTAATTAATGCAATATTGGGATTGCCACCTACTTGGAGTTCTTTTGCTTCAGGTCTCAACAGCTGGAAAGAAGCTCCTACTTTCGAACAATTATGGAATGGTTAAAGCCAAGAAGAAATGAGAATCTCATTAGTATCCAACAATGAAAAAAAAAATGTTTCAAATGCATACTCCACTTCTCACAAGAAAGGAAACTTCAAGAAGTCAAAAGGGCCAAGAAGGAAGGTCAATATGTCCAAAATAGAATGCTACCAATGTCACAAAATGGGTCACTATAGAAGCGACAATCCTGACAATCTGAAGAACAAGAAAAGAAACAGAGATCAAGCTAATGTTGCTAAAGAAGGATCTCCAAAGAATAATAAACCCAAAGAACTGGGTGTAAGGGACTTACACTACTAAGCCCTTTGATCTAAGCCTCAACCATTTCATTGTTTGATTTCTAATATCTGTAGGTTTAACATATTTTGGAAAAACATTTTTGATTTGTTTTTGTAAGGTTATAGGTATCCCTCAAGCTTGGAGGGAACCCTCACCAACCTCCAAAGATAAGTATCTTATTACCTTTTCATTTTTTAGTTTTCCTTACCTAGTTTTGCTTGCATTAAATACTAATCACATTTCTATTCACATTTTCCTTGTTTAGTAAAGGCTTACTGAATATTCAAATATTAGAATAATGCTATTTAGTGTTTAATGCTCATTCTTATTAGTTGTTTCTATTTTTATCTTTTTAGCAGTTTCTTAGAAAAAACTGGTTGTTTCTATTTCCTAATAGAAACTTGATGTTTCTATTTCTGTAAATATCTCTATATTACTTATTGAGCTTCATTTGCTCATGTAAATCAATTCAATTCATTCACTAATTATGGTATCGGAGCTCGGGTATTTTTTCGAAATAATTTTTCATTGTTTCAAAAATTTTGCTTCATTTCGAAATAGCTCTCTAGAAGTCTGAATTTTTTTTTACTGGGCGTCAAATTTTTTGAGCCGTAGTAATCAAAGGATTTTTCAGTACAGTACGACCGTTGATGAACTTGGGAAAGGATCGGACAGTGCACATTCTATAAGTTATTGCTCGCCCTCGAACCCTAGAGAGGTTCGTGCTGCATAGAGGCAGTTTGCCAGAGGGCTCATTGCTCTGGTGATTCACCGGCTCCATCCACACAAGTTATAAGGGCCGAATCCATCATTTTGACAGCTGGATAGAGTGGTCGAGGAAGCCAAAATATATCAAGACGATTTTTGCTGGCACCGAGTTTTATCATTTACGAGGGTAGAAATAATTACAGGACGAATTTGCTCAGTGCGAGGATCGTCGTGTTCTATCCAACATCGCAAGCACGTCCGACGCTTTACACAGGCTCTATAGAGGGATCCACGTGAATTGGCGGCTGGCTCTACAGCGGGCTCCACGTGAATTTTTTTCCCCGCACATCAATTCGGTTGGTGTCTCAAACACAGCAGTCTCCACGTTTATCCATTTGACGCACCTTCCATATTTCTTTGAAACTCTTGGAATTAAATCTGAAGCCATGTACTGTGCAATATATTTATCATTTTGGTGATCTATCTCCGCAGCCAAGTTCAGTGTCTTCTTTACAAGATTTGGCATTGAGTTCTGCCTGTCGAAAGGTTATCTTCAGGAGAAGACCGTGTTCATTTGCAGAGGATAGTTCCAGTTTATTGTCAGAACTCAGAAGAATGATCCCAGGTTCTTGAATTGTCATATCCCCAGGAGTTGTTTCGTTGATTCTCGAGGAATTAAAATAATAATAAAGAAACAGTCTCACCAGGAATTGTTGTATCGTTAGAAGTTGTTCGTTGTGCTGCAGCAGCATTATCAGTAAATACCTCCGCAACATTAACCGTGACCATCCTTCGTGGCTCAATTTTTATCGACTAAGGTATTTTAAAATATTTTTTTTATTTGTCGAAAACTTCTTCCAATTACAGATTTGATGTGGGTTTTGTGATATTTCAACTGGGTAGTCGTCAGAATTTTTTGGGTGCATCGTTTTCCATGCCTCGATTTTCGAGTCAGTGGATTTGAATTTTGTTTCTCGCACCTGTCAAATTTTGTCCAGATTAGCGGGCATCTGCATTGAAATCTGTGCCAGATTTCTTTGTTGTTTTCCATGTCTTCGGAAACGTCCAAATGGCCTCGTTAACTAATCTGATGTTGGAAGGCAATCAGCGCTTTAATGGCACCAATTATAACATCTAGAAATAGAGAATGTTGACAATTTTTTAATATAGGCGTCTTGATCAGCTCGTTCTAAACAAAGAGCTCTGTCCTGGTACAGCTGGCACCGATCAAGATAAGTTTGATGATCGAAATCGAGAGGCCATTATGCTTCTCAAGCTCTCTGTGACTGATGATCAGTTATCGCAAATTCCTTCTGGCAACACAGTTGTTGAGATCTGGCAACATTTGAAGGAACTGTACGAGACATCCAACAAGAGCAGAGCTTTCTTTCTCAAGAATCAGTTGTTCTCCATCATGATGGACGAACATATGTCTTTACAAGAACATCTTAACAAAATTAAAGACATTCGAGATCAGCTCAATGCCATTGGTCGAACCATGGAGGAAGAAGCTATGGTAGTCATCACTCTGAAAAGTCTACCAAAATCTTATGAGCACTTCATAGAAACACTCAACATTACCTCCACTAATGTTGATCTGAAGTTTCCAGAGTTATGCACCAAACTCATGCAGCAGGATTGTTGGAAACAACAGTTTGGTAGTGGTGCCTCATCAACCTCCTCAGAAAATGCTTTTGCTACCAAATATCAGTCCTCTGAGTCCTTTTAACAGAAAGGTTCTTAGTTTTTTGATCCTGCTAGGAAGAAAAATGTGCAGTGTAATTACTGTCACAAATTTGGCCACATGAAGAAAGATTACCGACAGAGGATTGCTTCTAAACAGAGGAAACAGGGAGGGCCCCATCAGACAGCGAATGTTGCAGAACATTCCAAGCAGACAGAATTTGCCTTTTACGCCTTTATGGCTAAAAGGTCTTTAGATCATGTCCCATCTTCGACCTGGTACATTGACTCTGGTGTATCACGCCATTTCTCTCACAGGCATGATTGGTCTATTGACTTCTCACCTTTCAGTGATTCAGTAGTATTCGGCGGAGGTGAAGAGTACACAATGGTTGGCAAAGGTACAGTTCAGATCTAGTCTGGTGGGCACACACTCATCTTCCTGAATGTGTACTATGTTCCTGGTATGGAAATTAATCTGCTGTCTGTCAGCCAGATTATGAGGAACTCTACTCAGCTTGATGTAGTGTTTAGTGCGCACAAGTGCTCCATTATCGACAGGGACACTAATCTTACGGTTGTTGTTGGCCTAGAGGATCATGGTCTATACAGGGTTCTTGACACTAGAGATTCTCCAAAAGTAGCTCTAGCAGCTCGTGTTTCTCCCATCAACACTCTATGGCATCAACAATATGGGCATCTAAACATGTAGTATCTCTCTCAGCTCTCTTGGGAGGGACTTGTGTCAAGGTTACCTGATATTCAGACTCAGCGGTTGGGAGTATGCAGCACCTGTCAAGCTAGCAAGCAACATCGGTCTTCATTCAAGGATGGAGCAGTGTTTTAAGAACCGGCCGGGTCAACACCAACCCGGCCGAGTTGGTCCGGGTCATTGGCCTGGGCATCGAAACGGTGGCCAACCCGGTTCGGCCGGCCGAGTCAGCAATGACTCGGCCGAGTCACTCAATGACTCGGCCGAGTCACTCAATGACTCGGCCGAGTCATTGCTGACTCGGCCGAAACGGCCGGGTCTGCAATAAAACGGCCGGGTTGCAAGTGATCCTGTCATTGAAGCAGTTGCAGCAGTGTAAGCTCATTAGGGTTTAGTTTTACAGTTTGCATTGGCGTTGAACATTGATCCCCATTGAGAAGTGCTTCCCAAGCAGCTGACAGAGGCATATCACAAGCAATTATTATCAACAATTTTCACAACAATAAAGAAGTTTCATCATTTGAACATCTGAAAATGGCATGATACTTATTAAAGGGTCTCATTGACAACATTGAAGACAATAGTGTCTCAATGCAGTTATTGACCTATTGATTTTAACATATGTCAGAACTAAGGTTGAGTAGAGGGTATTTGACAAACTTGGTACAGTGAAGCAGAGCATGCTGATGTTAGGGTTTGTTGCAGTATGTTAGTCTGCCCACCTATGATACTATCTGCAGTTGAATAGGTGGCATTTAGAGTTATGCTTGTGGAAGTACAGAATTGCAGTACATATCATTTTGTTAGTTGATTGGATGTACAACTGCTTGAGCTGATATCAGATATATCAGAAGTTGAGCATTGGCATAGCCTCAGCTTGTGTTCACAGGTTTCCATTGTCATAACCTTTTCTTTTTGCAACATTTGATCCTTGGCATGTATAGGGTTCTCTCTGAACTATCTAGATTCCAAAGCGTGGCAGATAATGTTAGGAACCATGCTAGTAAGGGCCAGGACTCTAAATCAGGATTACATAAGAAACCCTGACTGGGGGCTCTGACTCTGATGATGATGATGATCCAGAGATTGATCGACATGATCTTGGCTCCTCTAGCAGTAGCTACTAGCCAGTAGTACTTTTGTTGTAGACTTGTAGTCTTGTAGAGGCCATTTCTAGCCTCCTTGGTTATGTGTTTTTTGTTTTGAGTCTTTGATCATGTATGACAGTTGACTATGTATTGCCATTGGGTACCATTTTGATATAATGGATTGGTTCATGAGCCTACTTTGATCATATGTTGTCTTCCATCTATATTATAATGCTGTGTGTTTGGAAACATGAATGAAAATCTTTAAAATTATGTTTAAAATCTTCAAAATTATGTTTTTTTATAAAAAAACTAAATATTTAATGTATTTTTTACAACGACCGAGTCATTGAAAACGAGCCGGCCGAGTCATTACTGTTTCGGAGTCGGAGTCGAAGTCACTGCTCGGCCGAGTCGGAGTCGGAGTCGGAGTTTTAAAACATTGGGATGGAGAATCTTGGCGCGCATCTAAGGTACTCCAGTTAATTCATGCTGATATTTGTGGTCCTATGAATACATCTTCTATTACTGGTTGCAAATATTTTTTGCTTATTGTAGATGATTTCAGTAGAAAGATGTGGGTGTATTTTCTTAAATATAAATCTGATGTATTTAGTATTTTTCAGAAGTTTAAATCCTTAGTTGAAAGAGTCTGGCTATAATATCATAACTCTTAGGACAGATAACGGGGGGGAATTTTGTTCTTCTGCTTTCTCCAACTTCTGTGATACTCATGGCATCAAACGTCAGTTAACTACACCCTACACTCCTCAGCAGAACAGTGTTGTCGAACGCCGCAACCGTACAGTTGTTGAAATGGATCGTTCCATGTTACAACACAGGAATGTTCCGAACAAATTTTGGGCTGAAGCAGTATTTACTGCTATCTATCTTCTTAACCGATCACCTACTCAGGTTGTTAAGGGGAAGACTCCCAAAGAGGTTTGGTCCGGCCGTAAGCCTAAGATCAGTCACCTCAAAGTATTTGGCTCAGTTGCATATGTTTGGATTCCAGTTGCTAAGCGCTCTAAGTTGGATTCCAAAAGCCAGAAACTCATGATGACAAGGTACAGTGATCATCAAAAGGCCTATAGGTTGATAGATATACCCATTGGTCGTCTTAGCTTCAGTCTGATGTAGTATTTAATGAAGACAGAGGATTCTTTCAGTCTCCTCCTTCTGAGCAGTGTTCTGAGGATCAACCTCACAGTGTTCTTCTTCTGGTAGGTCCACCTGATGGGAGGGATGATGCAGCATCAGTATTTGATGATGCACTACCTGAGCTTCCTCTGGAAAATAACCCTCCTCTTGCTGCTCCTATTGTTCCTGAGCCTTCTCCATCTCCTCCTAATATTGGTTCCTCTACTCTCCGGCCTAAATGGTGGGCTAAAACCATTGGTGATCTCTGGGATAATGAGCTCCTTGAAGGCAAAACCTCTAGACATAAGAGCAAACAGCAGTCTCCAATAAATTTTGCTCTTACGGCTAACCTGCACAGTGTTTTTGAGCCTCAAACCTATGCATAGGCTAAGGGTACACCTGAGTGGGAACAAGCTATGGAAGATGAATTCCAGAGTCTTCAGAAGAATCACACTTGGACCCTTTTTGATCTTTCTGCAGGGAAAAAGCCCATTAGCTGCAAATGGGTGTATAAAGTGAAATACAAAGCAAACAGAACCCTAGACAAGTATAAAGCTCGCCTTATTGCTCGACGGTTCTCACAGAAGGAAGGCATTGACTATGAGGAGACCTTTGCTCCTACAACCAAGATGAGTACCATACGGCTTGTCCTTGCCTTAGCAGCTCAATTCAATTGGAAAGTCCATCATCTGGATGTAAAGAGTGCTTTTCTGAATGGTGACTTACAGGAAGAAGTCTACATGACACAGCCTCCAGGATTCAAGGTTGTCGGTCAAGAACAGAAAGTCTGTAGATTAGTCAAAGCACTCTATGGTTTGAAACAAGCTCCTCGAGCTTGGTACATGAAAATTGATCAGTACCTCACAGATCATGGTTTTCAGCAGAGTCCATCTGATGCAAACTTGTATATCAAGCATACTGGTGATGATATTCTGTTTTTTGTTGTCTATGTGGATGACCTTATCATTACTGGCAGCTCAACACATTTGATCCATGGGATCAAACAGGATTTGTGCAGCACTTTTGATATGACAAATTTAGGACTTCTTCATTACTGTTTGGGGGTTGAAGTCTGGCAGACTAACATCTTTCTCTCTCAGTCCAAGTATGCCAGAAATCTTGTGGACAGATTTAGAATGCGGGATTGCAAACCTGCCATGACTCCTATGGAACCAGGTCTCAAACATTCAGCTCAGTCATCCTCACCCCTTGTGGATGAAACTTTATTCAGGCAATTAGTGGGCAGCCTCATCTACCTTACTGCCACTAGACCTGACATCAGTTTTGCAGTGAGCTACATTTCCCGCTTCATGTCAACTCCTAAGGTTGATCATTGGATAGTAGCGAAGCGTGTGCTGCATTATGTGCGTGGCACTCCTGATTATGGACTTCTGTACACTCGAAGTTCCGATCCTATACTCAGTGGTTACACAGATTCTGACTAGGCCGGTTCGGTTGATGACCGTAAATGTACAGCTGGGTATGTGTTTAATCTAGGATCCAGTGCTCTCACCTGGACTAGTAAGAAGCAGCGGCAGTGGCTCTCTCTTCAACAAAAGTAGAGTATCGGGGAGCAGTTAAGGCATCTTGTGAAGCAGTTTGGCTTCGACGTATGCTTGCGGATATGCATGTTTTCCAGACAGGTCCTACTCCCTTGTTCTGTGATAATTAGGGAGTGCTCAAACTTGCCAAGAATCCAGTCTTTCATGAACGAACAAAGCATGTAGAAACCCATTGTCACTACATTCGCCAACTTGTTGAAGACAGATCCGTTCAGTTGCGATATGTTCCCACAACGAAGCAGCCCACTGACATCTTCACTAAGCCTCTTGGTCCTGGTAAGTTTGTAAAATTCAGAGGGTCTATTGGTGTTGTAAATAGATTGAGCATTAAGGGAGGGTATTAGAATAATGCTATTTAGTGTTTAATGCTCATTCTTATTAGTTGTTTCTATTTTTATCTTTTTAGCAGTTTCTTAGAAGAAACTGGTTGTTTCTATTTCCTAATAGAAACTTGACGTTTCTATTTTTGTAAATATCTTTGTATTACTTATTGAGCTTCATTTGCTCATGTAAATCAATTTAATTCATTCATTGATTATCAAAGAATATGGAAGAAGGCTTCACAAGACAAAGCATTGGAATTACAAGGTTTGTTAAGAAACAAAGGTATGCCTTAAACTACAAGTTTTTTCTCTCTTCATGATATTCATTCTTGATAAACTATTGCTAGCATTTTGTGTTTAGCTCTCCTATATCATAAAGATTCTTGATTGGGTGATTCATCATTAGATAAATCTACCCTCCTCATATCTTTGATTACACTTGTGGAACCCTAGATTCTAGAAAGGTTCTTTGTAAAAACACTAACTTAAGAGTATGTCAATGATAATGTGTGAAACCCTAGTTTACTTAGGGTTATTGATGAAGTATAAAGAAAATGTTTGATGCTTTGATAATGTCATGTTTGGGGTTTTGGTATGGTTATGAAAACCCTAACTTGTTAGGGTCGAATGGTGATTCCAGAGCTTTGAAGGGTTTTCTATGTTTTGTATTGAAACCCTTGATCATTAGCGTTTGGTAGGGTTTAAAAGAAAAATCCTTGCCTTAGATAGTGTCCTAGAAATGAAATCCTAGGTATATGTGTGTTTGACTGATTGAAACCCTAGTCTGATTAAGTTTGTTATATGTCTAACTTTATTATATTGATATTTGTGTCATTGGGTTTGACTAACACATGTTATGATATGCTTGTGCATGATGATGGAATCCTAGATGTATGTGTTGACCTAATTGTTGATGGTCATGAGTCCTAGGGTTCGGAACTAAGCCCTAGTCGAAGTTTGATTCTCTAGGATGATAGTATTTATGAATTCTAGGGTTTTGTAACTAAACCTTAGTAGAAGTTAAAATCTCTAATATGTGATGAGAAGTGTGATAATCTGAGATTTATGAAAGAATCTAAATTTGAGCTATGATTGGTTTTGATTGTTGGAGCTTAATGACTCATGTATGAAATCTAGGATCTTGTACTAAATCCTAGTGGAAGTCTAACATATGAGTTCTAAAGTTGTTAGATGCATTGTAGAACTATATTTGTTTGAATTTCTTCTAGGGTTTCTAATAATTTGTAGTAGGAAATGTGATACCTCTGGAAGAAATATTGAAGCCTTAGACATAATAAAGGTTGTTATCTTGTTTGAGGGACTCAAAATCTTGATGATGAATCTAGGGTTTATGACAAAAACCCTAGCATATAATTGATGTATAAAAATATGTGTTTCTTATTGTTTGTTAACCTAACTAAGTTTAGGTGTTTGATGTCTAATGTCAAATGCTTCCATTATTATCTGATTCTGATATGGTTAACTTCATGCTTCTATATATTTGGTTGTACTTGCTATCTAAGTTATGCAAGTACATAATCTTCAAGATGGTGAAGATGTTCATTTGATAAGCATGATGAAGAAAGTTATAATGGTCATGACAACTTTGATGAGAAGAATGGAAGCCATGAAAAGATTCTTCATGGAGCTCCCTTAGTTAAGAGGGAGCTTGGATGAAAGAAATCTCCCTAATTTGAGAGGGAGCTTGGATGAAAGGAATCACCCTAGTTGAGAGGGACGACATATCATAGTCATGATGGACACCTTGAAAGAAGAAATTGGAGAATGTATTTTGAGGGTATGTTGAGATAAGAAAAGCCAGATCTATTTGTAGAATATGTTGCTGCATGTTAAGTAGGAAAGGAAGATGTATGATTAAGGAATCTTCTGTCAAGATTAGTTTGGAAGTCCTACTATGATAAATTGAGAAGCGACATCAGTTGTCCGGAAAAATCCCCGAAGGTTTGTGTTTACTTATGTATATTTGAAAATTTGTTACTAATTGGGTTATGCTTGTACAGGAAATCTCTCAGAGATTTCATAACATGTTTTACATGCTTATTGTTATCAATCAGTTTGATTGGGAGAGATTTGTTGTTATCGATCTGTTTGATCGGGGAAGATTTGTTACCAATTGGAATAATCGGGAAAGTTGAGGCGTTGTGTGTGAGAGTCGAGACACATTACCTAGGAGGACATCTGGTCGGCACTATGTGTTGATGTCTAGTTCCCGAAGTAGGGAGGGTGGCATTGGTCATGGAGCTCTAACCTCGGATACACACCTAGATCCCTGGGTTGATGGTTAGCAAGCCTGATCGTACCTAGAGAGTTCGAAAGCTTTAGTCCATCTTACTCCCACTCAGATAGATTGCCCTGGTCAGGAATCTAGTCCATGTCATTGCGGTGCCTAAACTGTTGAGAGACATTGGATAGATTACCCTGGTCAAGAATCTAGTCCATGGCATTGCGGTGACTAAACTCTTCATAGTTCATATAGTTTGAAATCTTCCTTGTACCTGTTATCAATACCTCCCTAATTAAGAGGGAGTGTTGAAGAAAGTAACTAGGTTTGGTCTTCATAAATGTATTTATGTAATGTACTTGTCATAAGAATGAAAGAGAAATTTTTATTATTGTTACAATGACTTATTAAAGCATGGGTTTCATGCTTGGGTCATCATTTTATTAGTCAAAGTCCCCATTATGGACTCCTAGGATTAATATTGAGTCATTAAAGCCATTGTATATTTTATGAGACCCTTCTTGAACTTTTGACTCATGTAAAAGGAATTAATATTGAATCAAATATATTATTTGTCCCCTCTACACCAAGTCCGCCTCAAAGAGATCAAGTCGGCTTCAAGAGGGACAATTCGACCACACTGGAAGGCTATATATACAAGGCAGTTCGAATTCATTTGGAGCAATTCACTCTCTCTCTCTCATAGTTCGATATCCAGAAGGAAGAAGTTGGGAAATGTGAAGTTGAATTAGCGCTGGAAAGGGGCTGAAAATGAGTGCAAAATTTTGGAGGAAAGAAGAAGACATCAAGATCGAGATTTTGGGCCATCTATCTCTCACTCAGGAGGAGTATCTAGGGAGATCGAAGTTTTTCTTTGTCTAGTCGAAGTTGCTGCTGCTGCTGTTGCTACCAATTGTTGGGTCGAAGCTGCTACTACAAGTTGATGTTGCTAGGTCGAAGTTGCTATTAAAGGGTTATCATCTGCAAGAAGGACTAAGGTTTGACTTGGTGTGGAGAAAGTCTCTGTCTAGGTCAAGAGTCTTGGATTATCTTGAGAAACTATTGAAGGAAGAATTGTTGACTGGGTTTTCCCTCGTTGTCTACCTACATCTATTGTCCTTAAGCTATTGTTTTGGTAATTGCTTGGTGAACTAAAAGATAAAAGAAGAACATAAAGATAAAAGAATCACAAGTAATTATCTATATAAGAAAATCTTTTTGCCGTTCTAATTTTCTGTAGTCATGCCTCGTTCATTGAGAGCTTCATGTTGGCGATCTCCTCACTAACTAGATTGGAGGAACTTGAGAGGTTTTTCATGAGGACTCGCGGTTCTATGGGAGCCTTGTCTTTGTAGGAGTGATCACTGGTGTATGGGTGTAATGTCCCCAACTACTTACGAGGCACATGGGGGAGTTCTGCTAGCCTAATAAAGTTCCAGTAGGCTAAGTCGGGGAAAAAAAACTAACTAAGGGAATATGATTCGCTTAGGAAAAAGATTACAAATGCTAAAGTGATCAAAAGGGGGACATGTCCTAAGCTAATTAAAAGTCACTTTTAATTTATAAAGTGAAAAAACCACTCAACTGACTTTATTAAAAAAAAGGGTAAAAAGGTGGCAAAAGTGTCGAACAAATTAAAAAAAGGAAAAAATGAGGAGTCTCTCCTTATTCTAGCTTTTTTCCATTTGAGAAAAATAAATTTTGGAGAGCTCCTGGAGAAGAGATTAGGGTTTTGAAAACCCTACTTGCAGATTGCTAGTTTTGGTGTTGAGACCATACACCCTGTTGACCCTGCCGCCCGCACCTACCTACCAGTTAGCGAGAAAAGCCTTCAACCCCACAAGGTGTGGTTGGTGGCAGGGAACTCAGAGAAGGGGCTGTCACACTGATCCCAACTCTCTCCGTTTTAGCTATCTCCTAGGCTAGCTAAGGGGGGTGGTCCCTAAATGGAAAGTTAACCCTAAAGCTAAGATGTAAATTTCTAGGAGAATTATTAGTTAAATAAGATTGTTAATTTGAGATCTATAAGCAAAACATAATATAAGCAATAGCCATTAACCATACGATAAGCATGAAACACATAAATGACCAGTGCCTTAAAACGTTGCTCTTTCAGAAATGAAAAGATTTTTATTTGTATTTCTTTTTATGCTCAGAATGAAAACAAATGCTTTTAAATGAAAGGAGAAAATTTGTTTTAACTTTTCAAAATAGAAACTAAGCTAAGGGCTCGAGAAACTCCCTCTTAAGTAAATCTTTTTGATGTCTTGTGCGATTGCTGGCTTGAACAGCATGTGGGACCTTCGATATCGTTGGAGGTGACTATTCCCCCCGAAGAAGTCCTCGCCCTCCAACAGAGCTGGCAACCTATCCCTTGAAAACACAGAAAACACTTGCAAACGAATTGTTAGTGCAAAAAGAGACTTGGCATATAGAGACCAAGTTGAGCTTGTCATTCAACCGAGAATGGACAAGCTACAACAAGTGTACAAAATATACCAAGCCCAGAAGAGATTTGAGATAGCTGCAAATCTCTCCTCCCTAGACAATAGTGCCTTCAGGCAAAATGAAAAACAACTAGATAGCAAATGAAAATCAAAATGAATATCAAGCGATACAGGTATACCTCATGTACCAAAGCATGCACCACAAGAGAAGCTAGTAACCCCAAAGACTTTTATTTATTTATGTGAAAACTGAGTACAAAATCCGGCAGAGTCTCCGCCCGCCCAATAGCTTGTTCTATATATACAATAAGAGCCCAAGGCTCATATAAATAGGAAAATGGGAGACAATCCCAAGGCAAATTCCAATGACAAATGGCAAT
>APFE030637058.1:218360-249966 GCA_000404065.3 Pinus taeda
TTTCAGTCACTCCAGGCTTCTAATAGAAGCAAGAAAACTTCATCTGAGATAGTGGCTTTGTCAAAACATCAACAACCTGCTCATCAATAAATATGTATTTGAGCCTCACAACTCCTTTGCGCAACATCCCAAATACAGTGACACATGATCTCAATGTGCTTCGACCTGTCATGAAAAAACTGATTCTCAGAAAGCTTCACACAACTTTGATTGTCATAATATCATGGTTGATTCTAGCACTTGATCAAACAAACCGACAAACAACTTTCGAAGTCATACTGCTTCACAATAGGTTGAACAATCAACTGTATACTCAGCTTCAGCTGTGCTAAGTGCAACAGAGGTCTGCATCAAACTCATCCATGATATCCACACTAAAACAACATCTAGAAGTTCTCTTCTTGTCTTCAGAACATCCATCCCAATCAGAATCTGCAAATCCAACAACGGATAGTTTAATGAGCTAGTTAGTAGGATCAACCAAGTCAGAATCAGAGTCTCATAGCTTCTTCAAATTTGTCATCATGGGACTGTCTATGGACTCACAATCCATCATACCAAATTTCAGAAGGGTCTGAACAAGGATTTCACCAATATTTTTTCACACTTCTGATTCAATGCATTAGACCTTGATCCTTCATTTAAAAATCAACTCCCTCTTAAAATGGACAAAGAGGTCCTCAACCCTTGTCAGAAACATATCAACATATAGTAGAAAAATCAAGGGCTCATCTTCAACAACTTTTTAGTACAAATTGGGATCAGCATTGTTCTTCAACAAATATCAATTCAAGCTCGAGATGCCTGACTTCATAGTCTTCTCCCTCTTACTGAGGTAATCCTTCTCTTTGTACTTCTAGCAATCTTCATCTTGGAAGTTACAACTGACTTGTTTGCGACATAGATCAAAACAAGCTTCAATCTGGCTGATTTGTTTTCTCCCTCCGAGTCCAGAGCTCATCCAATACAATATCTCCCAATATGAGTCTTGTTGTCGCAAGCTTTACTTTGTTCTTCCAATCTTTTCATCTATTGCCATAGCGTTGGAAGCCTTCATTATGTACCTACAATCCTCTCTAGGACTTGAGGGAAGAACAAATACAACCAAGCAAGATATACAAAGACAAGAGACAATAATAATAATAATAATCAAGAAAGAGAGATACAAAATACTTATCTTTTGAGAACATGTCAACTCCCTCTTGATCTTAGCCTTCTTGCATCCAACTTGCAAATAAACTTCGTCCACATCACGATGTCATTCCTTCATTGCAGGAGCTAGGGTTTCTTCTTTCAATAGAAGCAATAAATCCTAGAGTTTTGTTGATAAACCCTAGGGTTTTACTTATCAAGCCTTGTTGCTTACAAGGATCTTCAAATTTGTGATTTTCAGAAATGTTAAAACCCTAGAGTTGTCATGCACTTTACATTAGTGATGAAACTCATCATTGTTTTGTCCACAGGTTGTCCTTGGTCTTGTTGACCCTGCCACCCGCACCTACCTACAAGTCAGTGAGAAAAGCCTTCAACCCCACAAGGTGTGGTTGGTGGCAGGGAACTCAGAGAAGGGGCTGTCACACTGATCCCAACTCTCTCCGTTTAGCTATCTCCTAGGTTAGCTAAGGGGGGTGGTCCCTAATGGAAAGTTAAGCTAAAAGCAAAGATGCGAATTTCTAGGAGAATTTGTTAGAGTTAAAAAAAGATTATTTATCTAAGATCTATAAGCAAAACATGATATAAGCAATAGCCATTAACCATACGATAAGCATGAAACACATAAATGACCAGTGCCTTCAAAGCGTTGCTCTTTCAGAAATGAAAAGATTTTTATTTGTATTTCTTTTTATGCTCAGAATGAAAACAAATACTTTTAAATGAAAGGAGAAAATTTGTGATAACTTTTCAAAATAGAAACTAAGCAAAGGGCTCAGGAAACCCCCTCTTAAATAAATTTTTGGGTGTCTAATGAGCTTGCTGGCTTGAACAACTTGTGGGACCTTCGATATCGTTGGAGGTGACTATTCCCGCCGAAGAAGTCCTCACACTCCAATAGAGCTGGCAACCTATCCCTTGAAAACACAGAAAACACTTGTAAACGAATTGTTAGTGCAAAGAGACTTGGCATATAGAGACCAAGTTGAGCTTGTCATTCAACCGAGAATGGACAAGCTACAACAAGTGTACAAAATATACCAAGCCTAAAGGAGATTTGAGATAGCTGCAAATCTCTCCTCCCTAGACAATAGTGCCTTCAGGCAAATGCACACAGAAAAACAACTAGATAGCAAACGAAAATAAAATGAATATCAAGCGACACAAGTATACCTCATGTACCAAAGCATGCACCACAAGAGAAGCTAGTAACCCCAAAGACTTTTATTTATTTATGTGAAAGCTGAGTACAAAATCCGGCAGAGTCTCCGCCAGCCCAATAGCTCGTTCTATGATGTTACAATAAGAGCCCAAGGCTCATATAAATAGGAAAATGGGAGATGATCCCAAGGAAAAATCCAATGACAAGTGGCACAATGGTGAAGATCCCAATGAAAAAATGAAATGACAATTGGCTGATATGACTGTCCATGTGTCTCCAAACTGTTGTACTAACTGCATCTAAACTGCTGGTAACTGCCCTTGAACTGCTGTGTATGATTGGCTTTGAATGCTGAGCTCGGCTGTCTCTTGAACTGTTGTTAAACTCCACGTAAACTGCCTTTGCATGGCTGCCAACGAACTGGAGATAACTCACGTACTTGCTGTAGCTGCCTTTGTAAACTTGCGTATATACCTTGACTACGTTAAATGCTGAGACAGCGTACGTACTGCCTGCGTGGAACCTTTGACTGGGCCCACGTTACCTCTGCTTGCCCACGTATATTCCGTTTGAACTGCTGCCAACGTTGATTTGATACGTTAAACCTGTTGTTTATTGGCCACTAGACTTGCTGCTTGACTGTCGTTTAACTAGCTGAGTGGGCTGCGTACGGACTACCTGTTGCATCCACGTTAACTACTGAGTGGGCTGAGTACGTTGACTGTTTGACTGCCCACGTTATGTTGTTGACTGCCCACATAATATTCGTTTAAACTGCCAATGTAAATGCTGGCCTGCGTTAACTTTTTTGCTGTGTGTGGGCCAGCGTTAAACTGCCCACATAACTTGCTGAGTTACGTATATTCTTTGGTGGGCTGAGTTTTTAATATTTAATTGGAGCTGAGGTGGGTCCCCTCATTTACTTTATACTTTCACCTTATAATAATTTCACATCAAAAAATTAAATCAAAGTGAATTTCAAAAAATCCATTGCCTTATGAACTCAACGTGGGCCCAGTTTGACTTTGACTTTCTTTGACTTTCTTTGACTTGAGCCTAAAACTTTATGTGGTGGGCCCCACATTACTTGCCACATCACCCTTGATCCTCTGCTTGACTTCCATATCAAAATTTGACTTATTTTGACTTTGGAAAATTTTTTTAATTTTTCCAATTATTCATTTTTTTGAATTTTTTCTTCATTTTTGCCACTGTCACTTGAAAAATCGCCTTTTGAGGGACTCTAAGTCATTTTTTGACCCCCAAAGTAGGCTCTAGGAGAATGCTGGGCCTCTGAGGATGAATTTCGACTGGTCATACGCCCCAGACATCTCCTAAGGCCACTTATTTATGCCTTTACATAAAAAATAATTAAAAAAATCCCGTTTTGCGGGAAATTTTTAACTATTAAAAAATCCTACTTAGACCTAGCCAAATTCCACGAAACTTTTCGTGTGATCTAGTATGGTAATATACATCGACCCTAGACACTAAGATGTGTCAGGGGCTCAATCTTCAAACCGTCACCTCGGCTTTGGGGTAAAAATGAGTGAAAAAATCCAGAGAATTATCCGCCTCTGAAAAAGAAGGGATAATAAACCAGAGAAAAAAAACACTCCAAGGTGTACTCGTTTGCTGATCGAGTCCCACATCCTAGGCCTGTTACAAATTCAAGAAAATCATCATACTAGCATCACTTATTACAATTCCCCGCAGGGTGTGGAATCTGGTACAAAGAAGAAAGATGATGAGAAGATAGAAGGAGAGTTAAAAAACTCTGTTGACTGATGACATCTGATGGTACAAGTGTCCTCTGGATCATCCTTGGGCATGGAGTCTTCACATAATCATCAGGTGCTACTCCAGTAGTCAACACACCCTAGTTAGTTGGAGGGTGGAATCATTCAGATTTTGCCTTTGTGCTTCATTGCAGAAGAAGATTTAAAGAAAGTAATGGAGTTAACAGTGTTATCAATTGACTTTATCTTCAAATATTGAGATTTTCATATATCTTTGACAGGTTGAGCTACTTGCCAAGTGTGGGACGAGTTTCATAGAAGAGTGGGTCAAGTTCTCAAGCACATTTTAAGAGCCAAGGCTACCATTCCCTAGTGGGTCAAATCTGCTACAAAAGGGGGTCGAATCCTTTTGTTTTGTTTGGGAGAGTTTACCTCAGCTAAGGGGGTCGATAGTCACTTGTGTTCATAGCTGAGAGTGTTATATTGAAGATTTGGGTGTGTTACTCTATGCTAGACGGAGTTATGCTCCTCAAGGGTCGAGTTTAGAGTGGTTGTCAGCAGAGTTTGGTGGCCAAGTTTATTCCCTCAGTAGCTAGTCGTGTTACCTTATATGAGGCCTAAGTTCTACTTCTTCAAAAGGGCTGTTGATTCCAGAGCAAGCTAGTCAAGGTCCTGCATTTTATTAGTGGTTGAGTTTAGTGTGAAACTCATAAATATATTTGACTTCTAGTCGGGAAAGTTGTTGGGTATATCTTGAGGGTGGGAATCGAACTCATTACTCACTATTGCAACTTTTATTTGGGGCTAAGTTACTATGTTGTGTGTGGGTCTCTTGTTGAGTTAAAGGGGGCAGATTTGAAGGAGGAAGTATCCATTGTTATACCATAAAAGGGGAGCCACCAATACATCAAATATTCCATGCTGATATTGCCCAAGTTCCATTTCCATTTCTTATATTGTAATCTTTGATGTTAGAAAAGATTGAATGACAACTTATTTCCATAATTGTTATTATCGTTAGATCTAAGACTTTTGTGACCCAAAATGAAGATATCAGTCTTTTGGATTAATCACATCGTTAAGATTTGGTCGACGCTTCGAACCAAATAATGTGGTTCATCCTCAGGACTGGATGAACCACATTAGTTGGTCCGAAACGTCGACCAAATCCTAACGATGTGATTAATCCAAAAGACTAATATCTTTGTTATTATCGTGTTATGAGATATTCTTAGTGGTGTTAAAGTGCATATATTGTCATTACTAGTGATCTACAGTAGCTTGCTCATTTCTAAGTTGGATTTAAATGATATATTGTTGTGTGGAGGAGTTCTGGATCATTTTTTATCACTATGTATTTTTATTTTGATATTGAGAGTCAAGAAATATCACCTACAACACCTTGGGTGTCAAGTGTTTGACAAAATATCTCAACAACCAAACCATTCCTAAAACTCAGAAAACTCAGTGAAATCTTAAGCTTTACCAAAGGGAATCTTACAATGGTATCAGAGCATGTTCTTGGATTGTGAGGTTTAAGGGGCACTTTGTAACCACAGTTGATGAGTTCTAAAGACCACCCATACATCACTTACAAAAGGCACTACAAGGTCAGAGAGCCCACTCCAATTTCGAAGGAAGAAACTCTTGAAGTAGGAGAGGCGGAAAGGCCAATTTTGAAGGGTAAATCAGTCATGGGTGACAAAGAGAATCAAGAGTTCAACAACCTGCTTAGTGTCCTAAATGACTTGGCTAAGGGCCAAAAGGAGATGGTGGATTTGATGAGAAACTTAGGAAGCAAGGTGGGTTCCACCAGAACTCCAATTGGGGAGCGGCATAATAACGATCCCAATAATGACAAGGGGTCTAATGGTAGAGAAGTTATCCATGCACACACAATAGTACACAGTGAACCCCACATATATAGTAAGTCATCCAAACCCACCATGCCACAATTTCTCGATGAGACAGTAGTTGAACAAGTGGAACAGAATGACCAAGAAATTCCCTTTGGGGATTATTTGGTGGAGTATAGGAGGTTGGGGCGAGACTTCCAAGCTACCATGAGCGTCACAGATTTCTACAACCCTCAAATGAAGAACAAGCACAAGGGTGTGCAGAAGACAATGAGGCAAAACAATGAGCTCCAAAAGACATTTGGGAAGTTGTTTATTCCGTGTTTTGATGGGTCATCGAAATGCTCAGCTAGATCATGCGTCCAAAAGTTCGACACCTATTTTTATTTACATTAGATGACCGAGGTTGATGCCATTAAGTTGGATACACCACATTTCGATGGGGAAGCCCATGAGTGGTGGTATCATGGGTTAGCGACCATGGGTCATGCTAGCATCACCTTGTATCCTGAATTTACTCAGAGGCTCATAGAGTGCTTTGACAGGAAAGGTCTGGAGATTCATTTCAGAGAGTCGGCACAACTCAAACAGACTAGCAGTCCAGAGGCATACATTTAAGAGTTACAGATATTAGCAGTTATGGTTACAGACATATCTGAGGCTCGATTGGTGATGTTGCTAGTGCAGGGGCTATCTGAGCCTCGACGTGGTTGGGTCAAATCATATCAACCAACCACTCTATGAGATGCAGTTAACAAAGTCAAGGACATGCAACATGTTGTTCCTAAGAGCAGATTACCCCCTAAGCCTTCCTTTCCTTGAAAGAGCAAAGAGGTTAAACCTTTTCAAAAGGAGGGGACCAAGAAACCGAAGTTGGATGAGGAGACCCATGAGAAGTTGAGAAAGAAGAAGCTTTGTTTTAGCTGTCAAGTGTTGATTTGTGTAGCTTGGGAGGTACTCCCACAACCCTAGGGTACTGGGTTTGGGAGATGTTAACCCAAAAAAGAGCTTTGTGGGCAGTGTACCCGAGCAGTGGGCTTTGGACCCAAAGTTGTGGGCAAAGACCCAAAAGGAAATTATTTGTTTAATCATTGAATCAAGAAGGGCACCCTTAAAGGGCTAAGGGGCACCTAAGGGTTTGATGATATGGAAAAATCAAATGAAAGAGATCTCATTTCTTATGATAGTTGGGGTTTGTCTAGAAAGTTCAAGTCAGCTTAGGCTTAAGTGATGCTCATTGAGGGCTAGCCATTACCCTCATAGAAAATTATAAGAAGGAATGAGGCAAGGTCATTTGGATACATCCTAAGAGGCATTCTCTCATGTGAATTTGCCCTAGAAGGAAATTTGAGTACCTCAGGAATTCGCAACACCTAATGAAGGACGAATTTTGGAGCAAATGTGGTCTTCTCTAGTCTATGGGAAGGTCGCATTCTACTCAGGTTTGATGACTAATTCCTCATGTGATTTTCTCTTTGTGTAGGTCTGTTGAGTGAGGGTTTTGGATGACATTCTTTTGTGCATTTGTGCCCTAGTTAGGGCTTCCTCCTAAGTATGTGTTGCCCCTGTTGTGGTCTATCCAGGAGTCTGAAACAACTCGCTCAAGATCTAGTCATGGAAGGAAAGGTCGAGACCCTAAGATGGTGTTGACAAGTCTAGTTTATCCTTGCAATGAGGGTTGCAAACCTAAATGTAAATGCGCAGGGGTTTCCAAGTGTTAACAGAACCTAAACAAGGTCGTATGTGCTCAAAATTGTGAACAGAAGTGTAAGCAAGCTAGACAAAAGTGAGGGTTGTAGTTGGCGTGGAAGAACAGGGACTGAAGAAGGCAGATTTGTGGAGAAAAAGTGTTGAAGTAGACGAGCAAAGAGGCTTGTCCTAAAGGGTTTTGGACAACAGGTTAATGTGCCCTAGTTAGGGTTTCTTCTATGCAGGTTTAGCCGTCCAAGTATCATCCCTAAGATTGTAAAATGTAATAAGTGATTTCTAGAGAAATTGTATGGGGTATGTGTGCTCAAAATTACACCTCTCACCCTCAAATTTCTACTAAGACACACTTTGAGGTGTAAAAAATAAGCTCTAGACCCTCAAAACCCACTTTTCCTAAGTTTAGTGGAAAATGTGGTGATAAATTAGCCCAACAATTAAATAAATAGAGAAAAATAAATATCCACACATGCTGACATGACATGGAAATGAGGTGGAAATTCATCTAAAGGTCAAAGTTGAGTTACCAAGTGATGTGGACTCCACCTAGGCCACAAATCAAGCAAATCAAATTCTATAATATCCCTTCCTAAAATTTTTTGCTAAGGAGAACTACAATTTTTGCATTTTTTGTCAATTTTGAGGGACCAAGGCAATTTTGGAAAATATGTAGGAGAAGGGGGGGTTGAATTATTTTCTTAGTGGAATGTGGGGGCCACTCCCTCATGAAATATGCACCCCTTGGAAGAGAAGTTTGAATGGTCTAGGAGGGAGTTCGATTTACTTGATGGAGGGACCCACATGAAGCGAGAGAGAAACAATTATAAATAGGAGGAAGATAGTAGCGTTTGGGGCCTTTTGATCATTTGATCATTTGACAATTCCATTGTTGCCCAAGATGTTTAGTTGAGTTACAAAGTGTTGTTGAGCACTAGAGTTTCCCAAGGAGGAAATTCACCCTTTCTTTGGTGGACTTCGAGTGTCACCATAGGAAGTCATCATCATTGTCTTGTGGAGGCTAGGAGAGGTGTAGCCAATGTTGCACAAAGCGGGGACGAAGCGGGGATGTTTCTTGGAAGCAAGTACGCAGAAGTGTCATTTCCCAAAAATCTAGGAAGCGAAGCGTCTACTCTATATATATATATATATATATATATTATCTTTTTGCATTTATATTCAAGAAAAACATCCCAAATACCAAATTAGTTGTAGAAGACATGAAAACATGGATATTTTTACATAAATCAAGATAGATATGGCATCCATGATTCCATTGTACATCAATGATTAATTATTCGAGCATCAACCATCAAGATTCTAGCAATTACAAACATGCATCAAATTTTGAAGCATATCATAAAACATAAAACATTTAAAAGATAAAATCATCAAACATTCAAGTAACTTATCTAGCAAGTGAGCAACTGTCAACATGAGTCATGTCCAAAATTCAAATAATAATGTTTACAAAATAGGCCACCTGGCCACCACCAAGACTCAAGTACACACTGAACTAGGAAGAGTAAGACAAAAAAGTTCAAATTCACAATAGGAGTCTACAAGTCTAATCTATGACAAAAGTAGTAAAATATGAATATATCTACTAAACTCTCCTCCTTCCGCCATGAACAGGGCATGAGCCTCCACGTGGTGGCAATGAAGAAGATGGTGGCTCTGGAAGTTGTGGCAATGACTGTGGAACTGATGAAGATGAAGCCCCTGTTGTTGTTGTTAAAGCATGGAACCTAGAAGCCAAGGGACTAGATGGGGGTGGCATCTCAACTTGATCATCATCATCCTGGATAAGAGCATCCTCTAATTGCTCTAATGGCAACACTACATCCTCCAAATTGGGCTCCTCTTGATTTATGTCCCAAACCTTAAGCTCTTTATTAGTCTTTGCATCATCACAGTAATGGGACAAAAATCGCAAGTTGTAGTGAACATAAACCAAGCTCTTTACCCAGTCTAAACTTAGCCTGTTCCTTTTAAATATTGAACCATCACCTTGCTTCCGTAGAGGCACACTTGGGCCTTTTTTCACCAAGTTCGAAATGCTATTTTTTCAATGGCAACCAATAGGAATTGAGGGTTGGATCGTTCAACGCTCTAAAAAAATTTAAAGGACTTCCTTTACAACTCACGATGCATTGGCTAGTGGTGCGGTCAGATGTGGTCGATATCCTACACTGTACAAAAATCAATTGTAGCAGGAATCGCTGCATGACAGAATTCATGGCAGTACACGAAAGGCGGCTCGGTATTAGGCATGGCAACATCAATTTGTGTTGTGTGCTATGAAGGGCGGGTAAGGGAGTCGGCGGTCAGAAGTCGGTAGGGGGAGGCCAAAGCTATGGTGGCAAATGGTCGTGGTTGTCAGTTGCGGCCCTGTGGAGACAACAGCGATAGGTATGTCTGTAGATGGTGGCTTTGTCGTAGGCAACAACTTGGCAGTCAGAGGCAACCGAACTCTGTAGACAATCTGGAAGTGGCATGAGGGAGTCAACGGTTGTCACGATAGTTAGTCTCGCCAATAGTGGTGTCGACAGAAACAGCGTGCGACAACTAGGTGGCCACGACTCGTTCAATGGTCGTGGACAACATTCCGGTGGTGAAGCATTAGGCAACTATCGTCTACAACATTTCGTCGGCGAGGCTTTGTCCGTTGGCTATGGTGGTGAGTTCGTCGCGCTGCTGGTTGTGCTCTTTATTTTATTTTATTTTATTTTATATGTATAAACCCTTTTTTTATATAATTAATTAATCTTTATTTTATTTTTTTTAATATAAACTTTTTTTTATTGATTTTTTTTTTACTTTTTTTTCTTTTTAATTTTTATATACTCGTTTTTTTTCACTCTTTTTCATTTTATTTATTTATTTTTAACCCGTTTAATAAATAAAAAAAAAAAAATTATGACTTTTTTTATTTTGTATTTTTTTTATAACTTTTTTTAATGGCCAGAGGTTTTTTTTTCTTTTCCTTTACTTTTTTTTCTTTCAAAATGGCCAAGGACCTTACGACAATATGGAGAATCTCCAGAAATTGTGCAACGAGACGCTTAATTTGCGATAGCAACGATGTTGACAAAGAGTCGATGGCCAAAGGCCAGATTAAACTAGCTTTGTGCAGCAATTAAAAAGCCGTGGGATCGAACAGCTCTAATGCCAATGTTACGAACAAAGTTTGTATGCTCAGAGTTAAATATTCCAAAAGACTTGGAATATCAAGATCTCCATTGAAGATACAAGAATATATATTAAAATGTATGAATGAGAATATGATACAAATGAGAGTGAGGGCCTTGCTTATATACCCTAGGCAGGTGTCCCTTTCTGAACAGTCATGTCCATAGGGACATACTTCTTCACTAACTAATCACTAATTAATCATTGTTTATAATGTATTATTATTATTTATATCTATATTTTATTCATAACAGAGAGCCAAAGATTGAAGCAGACACAGAGATTGAAGCAGAGACAGTGAGGTGCAGGAATAGTGAGTCTGGAGGAAAGTTTTCCCAGATCCGAGAGTCAGCTATAGGAGAGTCGATTTTCCTCAGTGAGGCAGTGTAGAAGCTTCAAAAGGCAGAGTTCAATTTGGCCAGACAAAGGGTCAATTTAGTTGTTGGAGGCTGGGAAGCTTTCCAGAAGGTGTCATCGAGTCATTCTCAGAGGCTGGATTGGGCAGACGGCTTGATCTTTTGTAGTTCCAGGTATAGCGTTCTAGTGCCTGCACAGATTCGACGCAGAGGCTGACGCAAGGGTTTCGTGGAGCCCATTCAGAGCCAGTTTAGGAGCTCAATTAGTGTCGGGTGAGACAAAATTTGTCTCACTAATTTTTGTGGCCAATTTCACCTATGGTGGATTGCTAGTTTGTGCATCCAGATTGTACTAAGAATTTCACTGTTGCATAATAATAAAAACCCTCACTGCTGCACTGGTTTTCCCAAGTTGGGTTTTCCCGAGGACATTTGTCCAAAAATAACTGTGTAAAATTTATGTGTGCTAGATTTTCTCAGTTTCCAACGCTATTTTCTTCCGTAGTTTATTTGTGAAAATCACAATGTGATTTACTTTATATTTTTCATGGAAAACAGCAAATAAATTGTTGAATAAATTAACAATTAGAAAAATAATTTCCAGTGGTTGTGATAGATGAAATTTTCACATGGAAGACAATCCGATGATCCTAGGTGGAGTATGTGCTTTAGAGACGCAGTGTGGTGTCCTATGGAAAGCCTCCCAACATTATGCTTTGATCTAGTGGAGAGATAGATCTTACCTGTCAAGGCCTTGGTAATGTGACAATGTTGGTTATGATGTTGATGCTTATCAATCTAGATCCTTTATTATAGAAGTTCTCTACTTGAGAATGTTAGTTTTTGTAGCATCGGATGTGTTCTAGTCACGGAACTCGGTGGAGAGGCTAGAATACATGAGATCTCCAAAACCCAAAAATCATTTATGGAAATTCCACCTAGAAATTGACCTATTTCTTAATGTTTCCTAAGTCCAAACTTAGGAAAACTAGTTAATTAACAATAATTCATTAAGTCAAGGTGAGAATTCTCTAGAAACTCACACAGATCAACAAAAGATTAATCTGGACCCTTGATTAAGATATAATCTTTGTCATTGGTGCTCCAATCGAGGATTATAAGAAGTTGATGGGTAGATGGAGAATACACCAGGGCAGATACTCAGTGATCTAGACAATTCGATTTTCCAGTGCAAGTGATTTAGCAGGAGTCAAAGGTCGAGTTGCGGGTGGTAGAGGGGCAGAGTAGCAGATTTATGGAGTCTCCAATTCCGGAAGAGTCAAAAGAGAAGGCCAAAAATATTCCTTAGGATGCAACACAGGGACTGCACAGTGCCTCAAGATAGGTAGTTCAATTCAGCGAGGGTCAATTTAGCTTCCACGGGCTGAGAAAATTTTCAGGAGGTTGGAAGAATCGCTTCCAGTGGCAATAACAAGCTAGACGTCACATCAAAGGCAGTTTCTAGGTAGTACGGTGGGGCTTGCGCAGAAGGCTAACACAAGGGGTTCCAGAGCCAGTTCTGAGGCTCAGTTTGTTGCGCGATTACTTGAGGGTAAATTCCCTCAGATATTTTTGCCAGTATTTTCTCTCAAATAGAAATGCCATTTTTGTGTCATTTTATTGTGCTCGGAGTTTTTGCTGCTGCACAAATAATAAAACCCTCAACCGCTGAACCGCCTTTCCCACAATGGGTTTTTTCGGGGACAATTGTCCAAAAATAACAGTGTCACAATTCTTGTGTGTGTGCTAGAATTTCTCAGTTTCCAATATTTTACTTTCCGCAGTATTTTTATGCTGAAAATTACAGTTGTGATTTTATTCATTGTTTGTCGTAGCAAATAAACTGCATAGTTAAATTTACAGTTAGGAGAATTATTTCCAGTTGCTACAATAGATGAAATTTTCACATGGTATTGGAGTGTGGGTTATCAGTCGGGAAGCTCAAAAGCGGAGGAGAGAATTTCACTACTCAGAGGGAGCAGCAAGCCGAAATTCCTAGAGGCTGTGCAGTTCATTAATAGGGAGGCCGAATTACTAGGGCAGATATTCGATTTTCAGTTGCAGGTTGGCAGAAAATTCGAGTTCCCTGGAATAGTGATTCTAGCAGTGAGAGGGAGCAACGACTCAGATTTTCGTTGAGCAGAGTTCTGGTTGGACGCAGAGGGTTTTGCAGCAGTTTTCGATTGCAAAATCAGCATTAGCTGCAAGAGGAATAGCACACAGGATTGTCCTTTCTATGACCATGGACAGAATTGACATTCAGGGGGCTTCAGATTTGTCTTCCAAGTTAGAGGATGAATTTGCTTACTTGTCAGGATCAGCTTCACAGGGTGTCTAGTAAATAGACAATGGAGCATCAGTGCACATGACAAGGCTTGGAGAATATTTCTCTAGCTACAAGGAGCAGATGGACTTCTAGATTACGATGGGGAACAAAACAGAGTGTACTCCAATAAGGAGAGGTACCATTGAGTTTCAGAGGGAGTCAGGAGCAAGCACCACTGCTACAGATGTATTGCATGTGCCAGGATTGGGTATGAACCTGATTTCAGTATCCCAATTACAATATAAGTGATATGATATCCATTTTGTAGGGAAGAAAGTGTTTGTCAAACACTCATGCTGAAAGAAGGCAAGACAGATTGGAGTTCGAAGCCACAGACTGTACAGTTGCAGCTCACTCTCCAATGGCACTAATAAGCAGTGACAATAGCAATGGGAAGGAATTGAAAGAGTTATGGCATAGGAGAATGGGACAACTACACCATAGAACACTCAAGATGCTCAGGGAAACATTAACAGGGGTTCCAGAACTTGGGACGGAACACGATGATGTGTGCAAAGGATGCGTACTTGGGAAGTATGCTAAGGCAGCATTCCCAAGAAGTGACAGCAAAGCAGATGGCGTGTTAGGACTTATACATTCAGATAGTTATGGCCCGACGTCCACTAGAGCTCTCAGTGGTGCTGAATACTTCGTCACCTTTATAGATGACCATTCCAGGAAAACCTGGATCTACTTTTTGAAGACCAAGGATGAGGCCTTTGATCATTCCAGGGAGTTTAAGGCTCTCGTGGAGAATACGCCAGGAAAGAAGATCAAGGTACTTCGCTCAGATAATAATGGAGAGTATATTGATAAAGACTTCACAGAATTTTGTGCTAAGGCATTAGAAGAGAGTGGACAGCGTCGTATAATCCAGAGCAGAATGAGGTAGCGAAGCAGAAAAACAAAACCATAGTTGGGGCTGCAAAAGCAATATTATATGAACAGGATTTGCCTAGGTTTCTATGGGCAGAGGCATGTAACACGGCAGTATATATCTAGAACAAGACTCCTCATAGAGCATTGGGGAAGAAAACGCCAGAAGGGATCTTCACAAGGAAGAAGCCCGAAGTCAGTGACTTTAGAATCTTTGGCAGCATTGCTTATAGGATCTACATTCCTATCAATAGGAAGATTGAAGTGAGATGGGATGTAAAGCTCATGGAAGATCAAGCTTTCAAGAGATCTCGTGAGATGCCTACAGGTGATCAGAATTAGCCAGCTGAAGCTCCATTGATCCAGCAGCAGAGGTAGCCAGTAGGACCACCAGTGGGACAGTCACAGGGATCCAGTATAGTAACCAATACTAGCATTTTCTTAGGAGCAGGGAATCCAATGAGATCTCACGAGACAAAGCAACAGAAGCAGGATAAGGAGTTGGTTGAACCTTCCACTACTAGTCATCGAGCTAGCAAATAGGTTTGTCAAACATTGAGAGATGCAAAGGAGTTTATCGATACTCCTAGGATGAACAAGAGAGAGCGCAAACAGCCTGACAGATATCAAGCATTGGTAGCTCAGGTTGCAGAACCTTCCTACTTTCAGGAAGTCACGAAACATCAAGTGTGGGTAGATGCCATGGTACAAGAATACAGCTCTATCATGACGAACGATGTTTGGGAGGTAGTGTCGAGGCCTGAAGACAGGTCAGTTGTAGGTTCTCAATGGATCTACAAGATCAAGTATGCTGCAGATGGTAGCGTGGAGAAGTACAAGGGTAGGTTTGTGGCATAGGGGTATGCACAAAAAGAAGAGATAGATTATGAGGAGACCTTTACCCTAGTTGCCAGATACACTTCTAATCAATTAGTTACATCCCTAGCAGCTCAGATGGGATGGCAGATTCACCAAAAACGTCAAGACAACATTCTTGAATGGGGTGATAGAAGAAGAGGTGTACATTGAACAGCGAGATGGCTTCGAGACTCATGAGAGGTGCACTCGTATGCAAACTGAAGAAAGCTTTATACGGGCTCAAGCAGGCTCCCAGGGCATGGTATGGTCAGATTGACAGCTACTTGCAGCAGATGGGATTTGTCAAGAGTGACGCAGATCCCAACCTTTACTATTTGATGGTAGAGGGTGAGCCACTCATCCTAGTATTGTATGTGGATAATCTCTTCTTGACAAGATCAGCACGGCTCATAGAGGACTACAACAGGGACCTAAAAACATAGTTTGATGCACTATTTCCTAGGATTAGAAGTGTGGCAGAAGGACAGGGAGGTCTTCCTTGGGCAGAGAAGATACGCTACAGATATTCTAAAGAGGTTAAGAATGTAGGATTGTAGACCCATGTCGACGCCCATGATCACCAACTGGAAGAAGATAGATACATCAGATGACAAAGATGTCTACCCCACCTTGTATAAACAGTTTATTGGTTCTCTCATGTATCTGGTCAACACTAAGCCCGAAGCACGCTCCGCTCAAGAGCGACCTCGGGAGCGAATTTCGGGAGTGCACTCCCTAAAAAAAATTGTGGTCAGGAGCGTTCGCTCCCTAACTGCTCCCATTTGCTCCTGGAGCAATTTTTTAAGGCAAGAGCGGTCGGGAAGCAAATGCTCCCACCTTAAAAAAATTGCTCCCATGGGAAAAAAATGTGTGCGGCGGACGGGCAAGGAAGGGGAGGGAAAAAAAGAGATATAAGGCCTTCCTCCCCTCCCATAATTCACCATTTTCACATTGAGAGAGCAAGAGAGGGATTTTGGAATTGGATCTTGAGTTGAGGAGGAAGATTGAGAAAAAGGTTGAAAGGATTGCTTGGGAGTTTGAGGAGCCTGCAAGGGAGATTGAAGCTTGGCATTGAAGGCCAAAGAAGTAGGATCTAGACTCTAATCTAGCATTTGTGTTTTGTATATGTTCATTGCTAAATGAAAATGTTCTCTTCTCTCTTTCCCATTCCCATTCCTCCATTTTATTGCAGACAAGAAACTATAACTCCACCAAAGAACATCATATGTTGAGAAATCTAGGGGGCAACAAGTGTAGGAGATTTCTCTTACTTTAATAACTGCTTGGGATGTATTTTTACTTTGCTAGATTAACTTCTTCTTTCCTTTATTATTATTAGTGCTCTATCATCAAATAGCTACCAAATCATAAAGAACAATGAGATAATAGGACATAAGATATAGGCGATCAGCCAAGGCCAAAACCTCTCCAACTGAGAGGAAAACCCATCAAAATCCTTCTCTTCCTATAGAATTTCCATTGACGAATTCCTAGACCTATGACCCTTGACCAAGACCCTCTAAGACCAACTCATCCTTCATTCCTTATGATCTTTCTTTCCAGTAACAAACTTCGACCCCAGCAACAATTTCTGCGACTTCGACCTAGCAGCTTCTGCATCTTCGACCTAGTAGCTTCATAGCTTCGACATTGATGCAGCGTCGACCTAGCAACTTCACAGCTTCGAGCTAGAGGCATCTTCATAGCTTCGACCTTGCAGCTTCACAGCTTTGACCTTGCAACTTCATAGCTTCAATGCAAGTTTAGAATTTCATCTAGCCCAAAAACTGTAGAAACCCTAATGAAAGAGAGAGAGGGAGGCCCAAAAATTTCGATCTTGATCTTTTTCTTCGTCTTCGTCCTTTTCCAGCTTCTATCTTGAAGAGAACGAACTTGCTCGAGTGTGCAAATGAGGTTGAATTCCTTCTTATTTATAGGCTTGTGTGGGGTACAAATTTCTATCTTGAGGCCAACTTGTCCCTTCATGTAGGCCGACTAGATCTTTGTGCCACGACAAGGTCTTGGATAGTCTTTTGACTTTATTTTGACTCAATCAATTTTTCTTTACAATATGTAACATGCCCAAATGGATCTTCAATACATGACAATGACTCAATTGACTTTATGACAAACCTAGAAGCACTCAATGGGTGCTTGACCTAAAAATAAATTTCCCTTAAGCATGAAACCCATGCCTCAAGAATACAAATAATAAATTTGTTTTTCTCTTTGCATTAAATACATAAAATCACAATTACATATGCCATTATGAAGACCGAACCTAGTTACATATTTCAACACTCCCTCTTAACTACGAAGGTATTCATAATCCATACAAAGTACTTGGATATTCTCAATCTGAAGAATTCTCATAAGAAGAGCCAGATTGGTAACCCATTTGTATAACATCATATCATCCAACATTGTCACATAGCAAGGCCTTGACTAACAGCTCTATCTCTCCACAAGATTAGAGCATAATGCTAGCGAGACCAATGATTTATAGACACCCTCATCATTGTCTCTCTCGGAACATACCCCACCCGTGTTCTCTTAGAGTATGTTCCACCAGGACTATTCTTACCTTGGATTCCCAGTCCTCAAAGAATATTGGTCCTCTACAACTACTCTTATCTTGGATTCCCTACCACATCCTCAAAGAGTATTGGATGCCAGATGCTTACCCAATCCTCCATTCTATCTTCCCAGGTGAAGACAAGAATGATGTGTCTATCTCTCCTCATGGCGTTCACTGGGAGTTACAGTTGTTAGTCTTGGTCTAGTGCATGACATGTGAAGTAGGGAACCATATCTGTCACTCCCTCTTAACCAAGGCTAACTAACCCATTCCATAAAAAGGAATGTACTCAAGCTCCCTCTTAATTAAAAACTTGTCCAAGCTCCCTCTTGACCAAGGACTTGCTTCTAGCAGCTCCTTAGGTGGAGATCATGGGACAACCAGCTGCTTGAAGAGCTCCTCCTTTCGATGTCATGAACTTCTTTTCCTTTATTTAGGAGTCTTCATATTTTTGGGACTTCTTCGTAGGGCATCAACCATCCATCACTTTCATTCATGAATTATGTCAGTCATGTCATCCTTTCTTTCTTTGGAAAGTGATCCATTAGTCCATATCTGGCCTTTCCTTCGTGCCTTGCTACCTTCTTCGCATCCTGTTTCCTCAGGATCTTTCATCCTACCACATGAGTGTCAGTTGTAGATGACATCTACAGCTCTTCCGTCGGTAGCCCTACATTAGCCAATCCATATATTATTCAGAAATTGAAAATGAACATTAAATCAAAAATACCTTTGTGATGGTCTTTCATCATGACATCTCCTTGTTTGCATCAACATCCTGCATATATATTGACACATCTCCAAAAAGATATACAACGTCAAGGGTCTCTTTATTTTTCAGATTTTATCAGGATCTTCATATTTTTCCCATGGAGATATCATAGTCAAATCTTCTAGTCCTTGGATGTTGATTGCCTTCTCCATAGTTATATTTTTCATGATCTCTTCATTTCTTTATTCACACATTTCTTCCCAGGAACTTCCAATCATAGTTACTTCAACTTTGTCAACCACCTCATATTTCATATGAGGACATATTATGTTGATTTCATCTAGTCAATGTGTGAACCATGCCTTCATGCATCCTTTCACAGGAGGAGATCCTTTCTTTTGATCATGCTCTTGAGGTAGAGCACTCATTCATGATATTTGCAACCATATGACATGATTCTATTTTATCAAGTACAGGCATACATACCTCATCTCTTTCTTTTGGTTATCTAGACTTCCTTCGGCAACTTCCTTGATTGAAAGAACTACAATCCCTTGACTTGCTACATTTCTTTTGACATCATACCATCATCTCATGAATCCCATACAAGTTGTAATTCCTGGTGAGACACCTGCTTCTTCCAGAAGGTGAACCTTCCAATGGAGGATCTTGATCATCCTCATCCTACAAATGCTCCTTTTGAATGATGTATAATGAGCTTTATACTATATGACTTTCTTTTTACCATAAGTGCTACTTATGCTTCTTAATGAGGTTACCAAGAGCTACATCCTTCTATAAGTGACAACAATAGACTTCTATTTCAGCTATGTTTCATGTTTCTTTATGATGATGTCACGAGCTCTTGCTTTCAATCGTACGTTTCTATGATATCATCTCCTAACTTGATGCACCCTTTCATGCTTCTATTGATTCCTATCTGATAGTTATATTTTACAACAAAAAACTTGAAATGGAAACATGAAAAGAACTAGGTGAGTAAGATTATCTCAATCATAGTAGATATCTTTTACTTCCTCCTTCTTGGATATCTTCTTTTCAACATCTTCCACTTCTTGTGAAAATTCTATATCACTGCAGCCACTGATTTAGTTTTCCTACTTATTCCACAATAAGTTATTTATGAAATTAATTCAATAAACATTAAAATAAATATTGCTGCAGATATCACACCGTAATACAAAAACAAACATATGCACAAGAATCAACACATTGACATAGTTATTTTGGACAATAGTCCCCGAAAAAACCCAATGTGGGAAAACCGGTGCAGCAAGGGAGGTTTTTATTATTCAGCAATTCTTCAGTACAACAAGGTGCCAAACTGGCTTACCCACAGAGAGAAAAATTCTCCAACACTTCTCCCAATCCCAGCGTCAGCCCAGTTGACCTCTTCGTGGCTTTCAAACCCTCTGCGTCAGCCCTTGCTTGACTACATCATCTTCGGTCCTCTCTACGTCACCCACGCAGGCCCAGTTAATGACAGCGCAATTTCCTGCTGCCTCTGCGTAAGCCTAGAATTCCCTATGTCTGCCTCTCCTACCTCTACATTGATCTCTAGTGGTTGATCCTGTCTCTCTGTTCTGTACTTGCTACCTCTTGACTACTCACTAAACCACTGGTTCAATTTTTCAGCTAACCCTGCTCTAGAAATTGAACTGACTGGTCTCCCTCAATGTATTCTCCAAGTGACCCTCAAGCCTCCTCTTATGCTTTTCTCATTGACAAATCAACAGCCGAGATTAAGGCCCTAATCAACGGCTAAGATTAGATCTAGCTTGATCCATGACTTTTGGACCATTCTAACATAGTTTTATATTAATTCACATTAATATTTTATTTTCCCTAAGTTTAGACTTAGGGACTCCATTAAAAATATTAATTATTTTAATATCTCCCAAACTGTTTATAATCTGCCCAAACTCTTTCTGGGTATTGAAGATCTCATGTGCCTTAGCCTCTCCACCAATTTTCGTGGCTAGAGCACATCCGATGTTATCCCAAATCAACATTCCCTCTTAGCTAGGACTGTGCCCTAAGAATACTCCTCACTGAGTATCACCCTGATCATCCGGCATCAGTCCCTGTGTCGATGCTAGGCCTGTTGCCTATCATCTGCATTGCTGCATCCTGTACTACTACCCATGGCTCTGCCATTGGCACTGCTGCATCTGTACGACAACTCCCTTCGCATTTGTGCTACTGCTAGTCCTTTCTCCCAACACTGCATCCGCACTGCGACTCCCTCTGCATCCGTGCTGCTATGACTCTCATTTCTGCTTCTGGAACGGGTTCTTCACCATCCCCATCTTTTCCCTGAAGTTGTCAAACTTTGTCCTTCCAAGGGCCTTGGTGAGGATGTCTGCCACCTGTTCTCCTATAGGAGTGTAGCTCAACTATACAGCTCCTCATTGCACACAGTCTCTGACAAAGTGACAATGGATAACAATATGCTTCGACCAATCATGAAACACTGGATTCTCAGAGAGCTTGATGCAACTCTGATTGTCGCACATGATCCTGGTCACCTCCATATTCTTTTTGAATAGGTTCACCAGTTATTTTCTAAGCCATATGGCCTCACACAAAGTTGTGGTTGTTGCCATATATTCTGCCTCAAATGAGCTCAAAGCCACGGACTTGTCTTTCCTACTGCACCAGGAGGTCATTCCTGATCCAATGTTGAAACAATACCTAGAGGTACTTTTCCGATCCACTAAACTTCCTGCCCAATCTGTATCAATAAATCCACTCAAACTGATATCCTTAACTTTAGTGTACAAGAGCCCATAATCGATTGTTCCCTGTAAATACCTGAGAACGTGTTTGGTTGTTGCCTAGTGTGCCCTCTTTGGTTCCACAATGAACTCACTGAGAGTGTTTACAGCATAGCAAATGTCTGGCCTGGTATTGACCAGATACATCAAGGATCCTATGAGTTGCCTGTATAGGGTGGGATCAACATCCTTGTCTTCTGATGCATCAATCTTCTTCCAGTTGGTGATCATTGGTGTAGCCATAGGTCTACAGTCCTCCATCCCGAATCTTTTCAGGATTTCTGTAGCATACCTCCCTTGCCCAAGGAAGATTTCTCCCTTCTGCTGCCAAAATTCCAACCCTAGGAAGTAGTGCATTCATCCCAAATCCTTCATATGGAATTTTCTGGCTAGATTCTTCATGCAGTCCCCAATGAGTCTGGATGATCCTATCAGAAAGATATCATCCACATACAATACTAAGATTAACGGTTCGTTCTCCACAACCAGATAGTATAGATTCGGATCCGCGTCACTCTTGACAAACCCCATCTTCTGCAAATAGCCATCTATTTGACCATACCATGCTCTCAGTGCTTGTTTCGGCCCATAAAAGGCTTTCCTCAATATGCATACATGAGACTTCTTCTCATGAGTTTCAAAGCCCTCTGGTTGTTCAATGTATACCTCCTCTTCTATTACCCCGTTCAAAAATGCTCTTTTGACACCCATCTAATGGATATCCCATACCATCTGGGCTGCAAGAGATATCACAATCCTAATAGATGTATACTTGGCTACCGGGGCGAAGGTCTCCTCATAGTCAATCCCTTCATTTTGAGCATACACCTTAGCCACAAACATGGCCTTGTATTTCTCAACACTGTCGTCTGTAGTGTATTTGATCTCGTATATCCATCTTGAACCTACCACTGATCTGTCTTGAGGCCTTGGCACCACCTCCCAGACATCGTTCACCATTATGGAGTTGTATTCCTCTACCATCGCATCTAGCCAAACCTGATGTTGAGTTGCCTCCTTGAAACTGGCAGGCTCTCCATCCTAAGCTACTAATGCCTGATATCTATCTGGTTGTTTTCGCTCCCTCTTATTTTTTCTTGGCGCACCGATGAAGTCCTCTACATCTCGCAGAATCTAACGAAGTTCCTTGCTAGCTCTTCCTCTGCTAGCAAGTGCTTTTGTTCGCTCCTCCTCCTCATCCTGAGAATCTTCCTGTCCTGCGGAAGAATTCTTTACTTCTATTGGATGAAGAGGCTTAAGCAACAGCTCCTCTTTCGGCTGCTCCTCGGAAGGCATCTCGTGAGATCTTCTGAAAGCCCTGTCCTCCATGAACTTTACATCTCGTCGTACTACTAACTTCCTGCGCCCTGAAAGATAGATTTTGTATGCTTTAGCGTTCTAGCTATATCCCACCAAGTATCCCTTTTCTACAGTCTGATCCAGCTTCTTCCTCTTTTCTTCGAGTATGCGGCAATATGCTAAACTCCCAAATATCCTGAAATGAGTGACTTCAGGTGTCTTCCCTGTGAAGACTTTCTCTGGAGTAATCTTGCCCAATGCCCGATGAGTCCTGTTCTGAGCATAGACTGTTGTGTTGCATGCTTCTGCCCACAGGAATTTTGGCATATCTTGATCATACATCATGGCCCTAGCTGCTTCTACAATAGTCTTGTTTTTTCTTTTTGCTACCCCATTCTGCTCCGGATTGTAGGGAGTTGTCCACTCTTTTCTGATGCCCTTCTTAGCGCAAAAATCAGTGAAGTCCTTATCAACATATTCTCCACCATTATCTGAGCGCAAAACTTTTATTTTCTTCCCAATCAGATTCTCCACCAGAGCCTTGAACTCCTTAAATCGACAAAAAACCTCATCCTTGGTTTTCAGAAAATAAATCCAAGTTTTCCTTGAGTGGTCATCAATGAAAGTAAGGAAATACTCGACACCACTGAGAGCTTTGACGGACATAAGTCCGCAGATATCTGAGTGTATAAATCCTAATACACTCATGGCCCTGTGTTTGCTCCTAGGAAATGTTGCCTTGGCATACTTTCCTAGAGCACATCCCCTACATACATTATCTCGTTCCGTACTCAGATCTGGAACTCCTGTTACAGTGATTCTGAGAATTCTCAGAGCTCCATGGTGCAAGTGACCCATTCTCCTGAGCCATAGTTTGTTCAAGTCCTTGTCTCCATGACTACCTATTAGTGCCATTGGTGATTCTAGTTGTAATCTATACAACCGATTACTTTTGATCCCGATCTGCACTTTCTTTTTCCAGCTCGGTTGTTTGACGTACACCTTCTCCTTGATGAAGTAGACGTCATAGCCCTTGCCTTGTAGTTGTGACATGAAAGTAAGTTCAACCCCAATCTTGGTACATGTTGCACATTTGTAGCACGAAACCATTCTCCCGATTTTCTCTGAAAGACTATGTTACCCTTCCCTACTGGAGTACACTTTGCCTTGTTCCCCATGGTGATCTCAAAGTTCATCTTCTATTGTCGATATTCTAAGAAACATTCCCTGATTCCCATCATATACCACGAGGCTCCACTGTCTATATACCATACTTCTGATGATGCAGAACTAGTCATACACGCCACTTCTTCCAGCGTGGAAGCTAACATAGAGAAATCAAAATATCTTTCTCTTGTGCAATCTTTTGAGAGTCTGTGTGAGTCCCCTGACGTGGATGCCTCTGCATCGTGGTCTCAACCCATAACTGATTCTCCCTTCCTATCTCTAATTACTCGCTCTGATACCATGTGAAAATTCTATATCACTGTAGCCACTGATTTAGTTTTGCTACTTATTCCAGAATAAGTTATTTATGAAATTACTTCAATAAACATTAAAATAAATATTGTTGCAAATATCACACTGTAATACAAAAACAAACATATGCACAAGAATCAACACATTGACACAGTTATTTTGGACAACAATCCCCGAAAAAACCCAATGTGGGAAAACCGGTGCAGCAAGGGAGGTTTTTATTATTCAGCAATTCTTCAGTACAACAGGGTGCCCAACCGGCTTATCCACAGAGAGAAAAATTCTCCAGCATTTCTCCCAATCCCAGCGTCAACCCGGCTGACCTCTACGTGGCTCTCAGACCCTCTGCGTCAACCCCTACTTGACTGCGTCAGCCCCTGGGACTATCTGCGTCACCCACGCAGGCCCAGTGAATGATTGCACAGCCTCTTGTTGCCTCTGCGTCACGTGAAATTCCCTGCATCTGCCTCTCCTACCTCTGCGCTGATCTCTAGTGGTTGATCCTATCTCTCTGTTCCGTACTTGCTGCCTCCTTACTGCTCACCATATCACTAGTTCAATTTCTCAGCTAACCCCACTCCAAAAATTGAACTGACTGGTCTCCCTCAGTGTATTCTCCAAGTGACCCTCAAGCCTCCTCTTATACTTTTCTCGTTGACAAATCAACGGCCGAGATTAAGTCACTAATCAACAGCTAAGACTAGATCTGACTTGATCCATGAATTTTGGACCATTCTAACACAGTTTTATATTAGTTCACATTAATATTTTATTTTCCCTAAGTTTAGACTTAAGGACTCCATTAAAAATATTAATTATTTTAATATCTCCCAAACTGTTTATAATCTGCCCAAACCCTTTCTGGGTATTGAAGAGCTCATGTGCCTTAGCCTCTCCACCAATTTTTGTGACTAGAGAACATCTTATGCTACCCCAAATCAACACTTCTTTAGTGATATGGGCTTCTTCCCTTTTTCTTTTGTTATTTTCCTTCTTGAACTTTGGATAATCTCTCATGTAGTGCCCATATTCATGAACCTTCGACATGTTCTTCTTCTTTTTCTGAGGACCAAGCTTTCCAAACTTCCCTTTTCTTCTAGCCATGGTAGCAAATGCTTGAGCTTGTTCGCTTAATCCTACATCGATTTTTGCCTTCACCCTAGTTTCTTTGGTTTTTACCTTTCACCCTGGTTCATTGAATGGAGTAGCTTCCTTCTTCCCATAAATGCTTGATGTGAAGTTGCCCCATTCCTCTGGTAGTGCATTGAGCACTATGATAGTCATTTCTTTGTTAGACATTATTTCTCCCAACTCTTGGAGTTGGTCTCTTATTTCTGAAACCTTCATAAAGTATGAGGTTATTCCTTCCTTTTTTGATATCTTCATCTTGCAGAGCTTGAGTTTCTTCTTTCAATGGTTCGATAATTAAACCCTTAACATGACCAATGACTTCATTTTCTATGAGGATCAAATCTATCCTCTTCTTCCATGCAAGAAAATTTGATCACCCTGTTAAAGTCCTATAATGATAAGATTCATAATTTTGAATTCGCTGATGTTATGTCTCGTAATATTGTACATACCTTTGCTTTCTACAAATGTTTTCCATATTAAAATTAAAAAATGTGAAGAGGGTATGTCTTAAAAGAAATATCAAAGGACAAAAAGAATAAGAAAAGATCAAAAAAAATGAAAAAGTATGAACCCCAAACAAAAACAGATCATGAAAGTGTGCAAGTCCAAGTGCCACTACTCTTTACTTTACTGTCTAGAATAATTGTTGTGAGCAGCTTGTCATACATGCCACAACCCATGATAGTCAAACTGTTTAATCTTGACTACTTCATGCTTTGAATTTTACGTTTATAGATAGAGAATAAAGATCTAGCCAAACAGTTTAATCTTGGTAGATCAGTGGATAGGTAGAGAAATAGAAGGAGCTCATCAGTTTAATCTGAGCCCTTGGAAGATATAAGGTTAGAAGTAGATAGTTTACTTTTCAAAAGAAAAAGGAAAGAAAGGGTCTTCTAGCTTAAATGCACCCAACAAAGTGAAGAAAAAATGTTAGGGTAAGTAGAAGAAAGGTTGCAGAAAGTACAAAGTTGATTGAAGCATAAGAACATCTATCATGTTTAAACATGTGTTTCAGTGTGCAGAAGCAGTTATGAAAGAAAAAGGATGCTCATAAGTTCATTTGGTTAACTTCCTCCCATTCCATTTCACCCCTCACTACATACTTACTAATTTCCCCTTTTACCACTTCATTTCTTATGTAAACCCCTTTTCCCTTCATTTTCACCCTTCCCCCTTGATTTCACACATTCCCTAGCAAATTACCATCCAAATTCATTCCCCTACCCAAAAAGCCCCTTTTCCCTAGTGTGGAAACCTTTCCCCATGCAAAAAATCATTTTCCCTTTGTTAATTTCCCTAAAAACCCCAAAAAACCCATAAAACCCTTTATCCTAAGTTTTATCCCCCCCCCCCCCGCATTACTTTATTAACTCCGCTACAATATCATTTTCCCGACAAAACCTTGGCCCCACTTCATAAACCCACTTTACATTTTAACCCAACAATTATCTATTAATTAATTATACTTGAGTGAAATTATTTCCTCAGGCCCCGCTCAATATCTCCCCCATCTCTCGTTTTGCATCTCCGCCATGCGATGGCCATTGGATCTTGCACCCCCAGATCCTACGGCCCTCGCCCATATCGCAACCATTCATCTCCCGACCTTTACCGGCCTAAGAGCACACAATATGGACGGTATTGCTCAGGCCCCCTTGGGTTACGTGGCGGCACCGCGTTAAGTTGCATGCTCTCGGGAAAAAACCACCCATCGCCCAAAAGCAGTGTGATGGCTCCCTAAACCGCCTCCCCACCAACAGAAAAAAACCATCGCTGTTCAATAAACGAGTTTTCGCGCCAATTTTACACCGCTGCGAGTTAAAAGGCCGCAGACCCCCATTTTCACCCTTTTCACTCGTTTGCTCTGCGAAAGCATCCTAAGCTTTCTTGCGCCCCCGAGCTTCTACAACCAGTTCTGACCACCAATTGCCTCCCGAACACGCTCCAGAAGCCCAGTGCAACCCTCTAGTGCGCGACTCAAGCCACAGAACCCTCTGCAGCCGACATCGAAACCAATTTGCAGTTTGAACCTTAAACTCCAGGTATTTGACAACAAACCACAGACAGCCCTCTCAAATTCAAAAGTATACAGTAAATTCAAACATTACAGTAATTGAATTTAATAAATTTCCCTTGAATTGAGAGTATTTCCCCTCAAATACCAAAATCCCTATCCTGCAAATTGCCATTACCCTATCCTTGTACCAGAGTTGTCAAGACTTCATTTCTAGAGCTGTATAAGCCCAATTTCCACATTTTATCACAAAGATGGCTGCCCAGACCTCTCTGGATGTTAGACCTGTATCAACCCCTCACCTGGACATTGACCAATTGGCCCTGGCAGACAAGGATTTCCAAATTAAAGACACTGCTACTCTAGGCCACCTTCTGAGAATCCACTGTTGTAGTAAGGATAGGTTCCTAAACCATGCTGATGACATCAACCTTTGAGAATCCAATTTGCCTAACTATATATTCCTAGAAGTTCACCCATTCCCAGACATTAAACATTTTTGCCATGCCTGTTATATTCTAAGCCAAAGGGCTATTGTGGCACCAAACCATGAGTTATTATTCACCATTACTCCTGAATCCATCAACCAGATGCTGCAAATCCAGCCTAGTCCTAATCTGACCCCTTTGTCCATTGGAAACCTATTGGACCTGTACATCACACTAGACCCAGTCAAAATCAAACAAATTTTCCAGAATTTAATCATTGAAGAACGCCATACTCCTACAGACATTCCACCCTATGCTGCCACTATTTTTTCAGAGACTGGCAGGTGCATAATCACCATGCTCTCATGCATCCTAAGATACACATCAGATGAGCATGTGGATGAGGTCATCATGGCCTTCCTGTCCATTTTCACTCCAGGCAAGCCTCCTGTTATCATGTTTGATTATCCCCAGTTCGTTGTCGACAAAATGCATGAACAATTCACTAGACTGCCCACTGAAAGAGTTTTCAAATACTCTTCAGTGTTGTTTCATATGTTCTTGTATTACCAGATAGATAAGTTTCCTTTGAGGATCCAGAAATTGGACACCAAGGGAAAGGAGAGATCAATCATCTACTGGATACCCTTGGTCCACAAGTTTTCCACAGCATTCACCTATAAAGACTTCTTAGACTCTTTTGTATACCCAGTCATGAACATGCCGACTTCTAAGACTTAGCCTAGAATCGCCCAGAGATCAAGAGAGTACTGCAATTGGCCAAGAACAGCAAGGTGGGAGATTGGTACTTGTACCAAAACCACACTAAGATCAAAATTTATGGTTGTGAGTTAGCCCCCTATAAGTTGCCCAAATACCTCCCAATGAGGATATTTGCTCTTGAGTACTTCAGAAAAATCATCAGCTCTGATGAGATCCACTTCCTATCTTATAGGAAGAAAACCCAGTTCAAGGTAAAAAACCAAATGGGCCCATTCATTGGCAACAACAGAGAGGCTGGACCAGAGGCTGATAGGTTACTTCGACAAATGAAATTCAGAAACAGCTTCATGTGGCACTATGACCCTCATGGGGTCATAAACAAGCTCAGACTCAGGGTCAAGTTGGGAGCATACATCCACCACCCAAGACCTGACATTGAACAGTTCGCTAACCAGGGTGAGTGGGTGGAGAACACCTTGATTGACATGGACAGCACTGTTGTGGATGTAGAGAACACACTTATTGATTTGGAAAGACAATTTGATCATAACTCTTTCCTCCAGGTTCCAGAACAAGGGGAACCAATGAACACCCCTCCTGTCATACAAACTTCAGTAAATGAGGAGAAGAATCCTAAGAGGAACAGGGAGGAGGCATCTAGCTCTGTCATGGAGACTACTGATGAGCTGTTTGAGCCAAGCAAAAAGCCCAAGTTGAATCCTGTGTTTGAACAGGAGGAAAACATTGCATCAGAGGAAATAATTGACACTGAGGCAATGAGACAGAAAGGTAAAGAAGCAGCTGCATCAAAGGAAACACAACAGCAATCAACCTCCAACACACAAATGATAGAGAGACAAAAAGTATGGAGGCTTCTTCCTATGTCAAGCCCGCTGACAAGGAAAAGGACATCAAAGACAGATTTAAAGAGATAAAGATGAGGAATGAAAAATTGAAAGCAGAAACATATGCCAAGTCCCTCAAACTTACACCACCAAACCAGATCAGAGTGATGTCAGCCTTTGACATCAAAGAAGGAAAAATGCAGGTCTCATTTTTGCAACCCACTATACAGCAACCGAAGACCTCAGCAGACTACAAGAAGACAAATTTTGAGGTGTTGGCCAGGGCTGTTCATCCCATTGATCAGATAGAGTTTCACAAGCAGGCTGGAGAAATGATCTACTCCACCCTCACAACAAAGGCCATGGCTGCTTACAAGCTGTGGGATTCATTGGACAATGTAACAGCTCAATTCACGCTATAGAAGGCCTCTTCACAGGCTAAAGACACCAAGATAAAGTCCTTGGAGGACTTGGTCATTGAACTGGGCCATGACCCAAGTGATTTAAGGCCACAGAGAATCTGATCAAAAAGAAAAATGAGGACATAGCAACCCTCAAGAAACAGCTCAAGTTGCCTCATTTGCAGCACCCACAGACAAAAGAAGTCCTGGAAAGCCAGACCAATCATGAGGAAATGATGGACTTAGTGCTGCAACTGAATGACCAGTTAAAGGAGATGGAGGAGGAGTTAGATAGCTTGATTCATCTCAAACAAGCTAGTATTGATAATGCTCCTGCAACTGTCATTCCAACAGTGACCACAGTTGTACCTTCTACTTTGGCAACATCATTAGCTCCCACTGCTCTAATGGCCACTGCACTACCAACATCTGCACCAACTACATCAAGAACAGGATCAACAACGACACCCTCCACAAGTGATGAAGCAAATAGGCTGGTCAAAGCAATGGAAGAAATGTCCATTTAGACCACTGAGATGAACAAACTGAAGGAGAAAGTCACCAGCCTAGAGACAGATTGCAGACTTGCCCAGATCATGCATAAAGAGGAACGGCAAAAGGCTACAAGGGTGAATGAAAGAATAAAAACCCTAGAGAAAGATCTGACACTCAATGAACCTATAAGTAAGGTGTTAAGATATGGTATGTTCTATGCTTATAACAATTTACTTCTTTTTCTTATTATATTCCACAGATTAGAAATCACATGTACATAAAGTAAAGTGCAGATAGAACATTAAACGATCGACAGAAAACAAGCCAAGACAAGAGACACAAGATGTGGCGGCTAGCCAGGGACAAACCCCACAATGTGTGGGGAAACCCTTTGATCAAATCTTCTTTTATCTTCAATAATTCAGCAGAGAGAAACAGTACAATAAATCTGATTTATATCAACAGTAGCAAACCCTAGATCAGCAGCATCAGTATTAGCGACTTCATCATCAAACTAGGGCAGACGATATCTCACAAAAGAGGAGGTTCAGATGAACCTATAGCACAATTCAGATGAGGAGATCTTCTAGTCCACGCAAGTCAAACTTCACTTCTGCAGTTGTAGCTTCAATTTCAGCAGCTTCCTTCAAACTAGGGCAGTTGATATCTTACAAACCGTCTGTCAGATTGACTTGATTCCACCACCAAAAGTTGCGGCTTTCAGAGGAGGTTCAGATGAACCTATAGCGCAGTTCAGATGAGGATATCTTCTAGTCCACGCAGGTCAAACTTCAGTTCTGCAGTTGCAGCTTCAGTTTCAGCAGCTTCCTTCAAACTAGGGCAGTTGATATCTTGCAAACCGTCTGTTGGATTGACTTGATTCCACCACCAAAAGTTGGGGCTTTCAGAGGAGGTTCAGATGAACCTACAGCGTAGTTCAGATGAGGAGATCTTCTAGTCCACGCAGGTCAAACTTCACTTCTGCCGTTGCAGCTTCAGTTTCAGCAGCTTCCTTCAAACTAGGGCAATCGATATCCTGCAAACCGTCCGTCGAATTGACTTGATTCCACCACCAAAAGTTGCGGCTTTCAAAGGAGGTTCAAATGAACCTACAGTGCAGTTCAGATGAGGAGATCTTCTAGTCCATGCAGGTCAAACTTTACTTCTGCAGTTGCAGCTTCAGTTTCAGCAACTTCCGGCTTGACATGTGTGAGAGAGAGACCCATTTCTGCGCAATAGAGAAGAGACTCTTTTCTGCGCAGTAGAGAGAGAGAGAGATGTGATGAGATGAGTGAGTCCAAATGAGGAAAAGTCCTCCTATATTTATACACAACGTTGGTGTTTGAATAGATGCGACTGTTGGGCTTCTGAGCCTACAAGAGTTGTAGGTCGGCTTGATAATAATTCCATAATCAAAATAAATTCATATCTCCATGAATACTTATCAGAATCGGATGATCTTTATATCAATCCTACACC
>APFE030637058.1:252604-303625 GCA_000404065.3 Pinus taeda
TGGTACAACTCCTACCACTGGTCCCAAACCAGTATCATTGATCCCAGATCAATGGAGGTCATCCTAGCGTAGGGAGTACGGTAGATACAACGATGCGTCCATCGGTACTACTATGGTCCCCAACTTCATTTCCCTGCTCATTGATCAGATGAGAGGTACTTCCCATGAGTCCCAGACTGCATGGGTAGGATGCCTCGACAGGAGAACTAATCAATCCTGTCCTCACAGGAGAACACATCAATCCTGCTACAATCGCCATGGAGAAAACATCAATCCAGGCCTCACAGGAGAACACATCAATCCTGCTACAGTCGCCATGGAGAACATATCAATCCAGGTCTCACAGGAGAACACATCAATCCTACTACAATCGCCATGGAGAACACATCAATCCAGGCCTCACAAGAGAACACATCAATCCCACTACAATCGCCATGGAGAACACATCAATCCAGGCCTCACAAGAGAACACATCATCCTGCTACACAAGAGAGCGAATCATCCTATTCCACAAGAGAGCGAATCATCTTGTCCCACAAGAGAGCGAATCATATTGTTCCAGTGTGCACCACCAGGGAAGGGTGAGTCATCCTGTGGTCGTATGTTGCTCTAGTAAGAACCGCAAGCCCTCAAAGCTCCCAGAGCTCAATGTATGCAACATGCAGGACCCTTGTACAAGGGTTTCTTGACGACTCCAAGTCGTTTAGGAAAATCACAAATTAGATCTTTCCTCGAGGCTTTGACAAGGTGTATCGACCTGTACATCATCTTAATGTGATGGAGCCTCCTTGCTCATCGACTTACCATATCCCAGATGATGTCTATCTGCTGGAGTTATCGATGAATACGGGATTCCTCAATAATCGAATCCCACCTCTGGTTGTCACATAGAATCACGGTGGTATCCAATGTAAATCCAAACAGCTCACTGAAGAGCTTTCACAACCAGAATGCCTCACAGGAGGCCATGCTAGCAGCAATATACTTTGCTTCAGCAGTGCTTAAGGCCACCGACTTCTGCTTCCTGCTCATCCAGGATATCGAAGCAGATCCCAAGGTGAAACAGCACCTGGAAGTGCTCTTACGGTCCACCACACTGCCTGCCCAATCAGCATCAGTATATCCAAGTAGTCTCGTATCTCCGGCAATGTATCTTAACACATTAGTAATTGTGCCACGAAGATATCTTAGAAGATTCTTGGCATCAATCCAGTGAGGCTCAACCAAATATGAGCTCACAATGCTAACTGCAAAACATATGTTCGGACAGAGGTTCACTAAGAACATTAATGTGAATGAGTTTATGAAACTCAAAGGCATTTCCCAAATCTGGTCTAACATCACTACCATATAACTGCTGAAAGTTAAGATCCTCGAGGTAGTCACAGGCTTGCAGTCCACCATACCAAATCTTTTCAGAATCTTCACCACATATTTTCCTTGAGACAGGAAAATTTCCCTTGGCTTCTGCCATACTTCAAGTCCTTGGCCCTTCATTTCAAATTCAAAAGCCAACTCCCTCTTACATTTTTGAATGAGAGGGTCTGCACCTGTTAGAAAGAGGTCATCCACATACAATGCCAGTATGAGAGGCTTGTCATCTTCAACCTTAAAGTAAAGGTTAGGATCGACTTCACTCCTAGTGAATCCCAGCTTCATCAAGTAGCTATCGATCCTCATAAGGATCAGACACCCATACCCAGGACCATACAAACCCGTTACATGAAATGCTCCAAATCCGAAACAAGCTACTCCTGAGAGGAATAAATGAATTCCAAATATCTTTGGCAAATCTAAACAACGTTTTCCTCATACCATGCTCGGGATGCTTGCTTCAGCCCATAGAGAGCCTTCTTCAACCTGTATACATGAGATTTTCAATCATAAATCTCAAATCCTTCAGGTTGCTCCACATAGATCTCTTCTTTGATTGAACCGTGCAAGAATGCGGTCTATCCATCTGATGTAGGTTCCATCCTTGTGAAGCCACAAGGGCTATGATCAAGCGGATGGTCGTATATCTGGCAACAGGTGCAAATATCATAGTCTATACCTTCCATATGGGAGAAACCACGAGCAACAAAACAAGCCTTATACTTTTCCGTACTTCCATCTGCTACATGCTTTATCTTTTAAAGCCATTTAGAAGTGACAATTGTCTTGTCCTAGGGTCTGGGAACTACTTCTCAGACATCATTCTCCATAATAGACTCATATTCTTTGTTCGTAGCATCCTTCCATACTTGATGCTTGACAACATCTGAGAATGATGAAGACTCATTTTGTATGATCGTGCTCATGATGGTCAGGTATCCCTGATACCTGTTAGGTTTCTTGCTTTCACGGAAGGTTCCTCGAGGTGTAGCATGTCCTTCAGCATCATCAAGTATCCCCTAAGCCATGAAGGCCTCTTCCTCGAAGAGGAAGGCTCAGGTGGATAAATAGGATCCATGGGTTCCTCCACATTAGGCATTGTTGCATCATCTACCCATAGAGACAACTTCCACAACCGTACAGTTCTTCCTTTCCGCCACACCATTCTGCTCAGGAGTATGTGGTGTAGTAGTCTCCCTCTTAATGCCAGCCTCAGATATGCCTGAGCAGTGTTGATAATATCGGTATCGGGAAAATATCGGCAAGGGTCCAGAAAATATCTTATCGGCAATATCGGCAAAAATATCGGCAAATATCGGCAAGCATAAAAAATGCATAATATATTCATTTTTTCAGATTTCTAAACATATAAAGCAATAACAACATGAACTAAACACATTGGCACATAAATATGAAAAAGGCATTGATATATATGATGTCAAATAGAAATGATACATCAAACTTCAAAGGCGATACCAAATCCTGTTGATCCCTGATAATTGTCCAATCAAGGACTCAAACAAAATAACATCACATATCTTGTTGATCCTTGATAGTGATAATTGTCCAATCAAGGACTCAAATAAAATAACATCACATATCCTGTTGATCCCTAATAGTGATAATTGTCCAATCAAGGACTCGAACAAAACAACATCACATATATAAAACTTTAAAAGTATTTCATCATCATGAGTTATAAACTTATATGTAGCAAAAGTTGCAAAACAAATAAAACTAGCAGCTATCTATCTGAGACCATTGGCCTCTCCCTAGCAGCTTTCTTTCTGTCTTGTTCAGCAATTGCTTCACGAGCTTTTTTATAACCTCTGCACTAGAAACCATACAAGGCATCACATCTGCATCATATGCAGAGAGTTTAGCCAGATGGTATTTCAATCGTGTAATCCCTCCTGACATCTTGGTCCCACACAAGTTGCATGATATATATGCCTGATTTGCCCCACCAACAGCCTCCCCATACTCCCAAAATGGGTCCAAGGTTTTTGGCATATTTGACATTTGTAGTGAATTAATTCAAACTTAGGGCACAAAAAAAACAAAAAATTGGCATTAAACCCCCAACACAAAATGAAAAAATAATAAGTAATAACAACCTCATTCAAAAAAATTACTACATTATTTGCATTTTGCAATGTGAATGAAAAATGGCAATAAGAGGGTGCATAAGAAAGTTGAAAAAAAAAAGAAGCTTGCTGTTCAAATATGGAGAAAACCCTTGCATTGGTTCATGGGCATGAAAATCATAGCAAATGGAAAAAAACAAAGAAACAAAATGTTGGTAGGCAAAGAGGCAAGCAAACATAACCCTAAATCTATGAAAAATCATTAACATACGGGTTTTTAAGAACAAACCTGTTAATGGAAGAAATGAAGTTTGTTTCACTATTCTTCAATCTTTGATCCACAAAAAAATCTTAATTGGTGGTGATAATCGTTGTTTGATCTTCAAACCCTCCTTGACAAGCACCACAAAACTCTTTCCCTTTCTTCTCCAACACTCTGAAACAGAAATGAAGAAAAAGAAAAACCAATTTTCCTTTTCTGTAGCCACGGAAAAACACGCCCGGCGATATTTTATATTGTCGCGCGATATTTTCGAAAATATCACCGATATTTTGGAAATCGCGCGATATTTTTGGCTCATATTTTCTCGGCGCTATTTCGGCTCGCCGAAATATCGCGATATTTTCGATATTCAGCGACATATTGCCGGTATTATCAACACTGTGCCTGAGTGAACCAACTGTAATATATCAGAGGTCTTGCTTTGGCTTGAGGGGAATGGTCCCCTTTTGAGCTTTCCTTCAGCACATCTTGGACATACACCTTCTTTCTCTACTCAAAATTCAAGCATCCCTGTCACCATTTGTCTTACACCGAGTATAGCTTTATAATGAAGGGGGCAAACATCCGATGCCAAAGTTCGGACTGAAGAGATGTGTCATAAGACATGATACCTAGTGGACTTCCTTTGACCTGATATAATGAATCAACACGAAACCCAAGAGTGAAGGCATCTTTAACATTATTTTTCGATACACGTACCTTGCCATTGTTGAAGGTTACCTTGTAGCCTTTGTCTTCCATTGCCGAGATGGACACTAGGTTCTTGAGGTCAGGTGCATTTAATACATCCTAGAATTTCTAGCCTTCTTGAATGGTTGTACTCTTCCTTGATTCCTAGCTCTCCTCTTACCTTTGCTATTGAATTTGTCATTCCTTTGATTGCCATCAGAGGGATTTTGATCATCGTCCCGGTGTGAGTCCTTTCTATTAGGGCACTCCCTTGCATATTGATCTGCTTTATCGCAGATGTAACATTGTCCTTTTCTTCCACCCTTAGGTCCAGCCTTTCCTTTTGATTTAGTCCCGGAATTATTTCTTTTCTTAGCATGAGAAGAAAAGGCAGCATGAGGACCTTTAGACATGGGCATTTCTTGCTCTTCTTCCATTGTTTCTTCTTGAATGCATCTAGCCATTAATTCCTCGAAACCAGGAATTACATTATTGTTCAGAAGAGTAGTCCTGAACACGTACCATTCGGATGGTAATCCTCCAAGAGTCGTGAGTGCCATTTCCCTGTCAGTAATAGCCTCCCCACTAGATAAGAGATCGTTCTTGATCTCAGTTATTCTTAAGAAGTATGCTTGCATACTCTCATCTTTACCCTTCTTGATTTCCCTCAGCTTATTTCTAAGAAACAAAACTTGATTTGCATCATTAACTTTAAATAAACTCAACAATCTATCGTAGATTTCCTTGGAGGTGTTCAGGTCAGAGATGTAGACCACCAAGTGCTTGTCGATAGAGTCCCGGATGATCTTCTATTTTGACTTCTCCGGTTTTTCATTTGTTCCATGCCGCAGCGGATGCATTTGATGGAGGCTCAACAATATTGCCTTTTACATGGTCCAGCACTCCTTGATCCTCAAGGGTTAGATCAATAGACATCTTCCGTCTGTGATAGTCAGCTTTTTCAAGGAGCTTGTCTTCGGCAGGAAAGAGTGTTGAGGACCCCATCGTTCTTTTAGGATAGCCTTGCCAATCTTCTCTTCGGTGATTGCTCTTGCTTTTGCTCGGCCTTTGTCTTCACCTCAACTCCGATACCATGTTAAGATATGGTATGTTCTATGCTTATAACAATTTACTTCTTTTTCTTATTATATTCCACAGATTAGCAATCACATGTACATAAAGTAAAGTGCAGATAGAACATTAAACGATCGACAGAAAACAAGCCAAGACAAGAGACACAAGATGTGGCGGCTAGCCAGGGACAAACCCCACAATGTGTGGGGAAACCCTTTGATTAAATCTTCTTTTATCTTCAATAATTCAGCAGAGAGAAACAGTACAATAAATCTGATTTATATCAACAGTAGCAAACCCTAGATCAGCAGCATCAGCATTAGCGACTTCATCATCAAACTAGGGCAGAAACTTCACTTCTGCAGTAGCAGCTTCAGTTTCAACAACTTCCTTCAAACTAGGGCAGTCGATATCTTGCAAACCGTCCGTCAGATTGACTTGATTCCACCACCAAAAGTTGCGGCTTTCAGAGGAGGTTTAGATGAACCTATAGCGTAGTTCAGATGAGGAGATATTTAGTCCACGCAGTCAAACCTTAACTTCTGCAGTTGCAGCTCAGTTCAGCAGCTTCTCACTAGGGTTGTGATATCTGGCAAACCGTCCGTCGAATTGACTTGATTCCACCACCAAAAGTTGTGGCTTTCAGAGGAGGTTCAGATGAACCTACAGCGCAGTTCAGATGAGGAGATCTTCTAGTCCACGCACGTCAAACTTCACTTCTGGAGTTGCAACTTCAGTTTCAACAGCTTCCTTCAAACTAGGGCAATTGATATCTTGCAAACCGTCCGTAGGATTGACTTGATTCCACCACCAAAAGTTGCGGCTTTCAGAGGAGGTTCAAATGAACCTACATCACAGTTCAGATGAGGAGATCTTCTAGTCCACGCAAGTCAAACTTTACTTCTGCAGTTGCAACTTCAGTTTCAGCAGCTTCCGGCTTCACGTGTGAGAAAGAGACGCATTTTTGCGCAGTAGAGAAGAGACTCTTTTCTGTGCAGTAGAGAGAGAGAGATGTGATGAGATGAGTGAGTCCAAATGAGGAAAATTCCTCCTATATTTATACACAACGTTGGTGTTCGAATAGATGCGATTGTTGGGCTTCTGAGCCTACATGAGTTGTAAGTCGGCTTGATAATAATTCCATAATCAAAATAAATTCATATCTCCATGAATACTTATCGGAATCGGATGATCTTTATATCAATCCTATACCTCTTGACGAGAGGAATCTAATAAAAATATTATCAACCATGAATAAGATGACCCACATGAAGTTTTGCCCTGGTTGCCAATTTTAACATAAGGCCAAGGAAAACCGTGGGCCAATATCATTGACTCTGTCAATGATATTTGGCCATCCATCCAGGTCATTTTTGAACAGACTGATTTAATAAAACAGGCTACAAAAGCCATTGAAAGGGTTAAAACGGAACTTGGAGATATGACAAAGGAAGCAGCAAGAATCATCCACTTCTTCAACTCCAAGAACAAGTATGAGCTGCAAGAAATGGAGATACTTGACAGGACAGGTATAATTTTGGAAGTCAGAAAAGTCCTCACTAAGAGGAAGTTGATGTTGAATTTAGAAGATAAGTGTCAAAACATGCAACTAGCCGTTGATGGGTTCATAGCGAAGTTCGAACTTTTCAAGGAAAACGGATTACCTAATCCCTTAGTAATAAATGATAAGTTAATGACACATGAGGATTATAATAAGAAGATCAAGGAAGTGGTCAGAGAACAAGTAATCACTTCATCCATGAAGGGCTTACCAACAAGCAAAGTGTTGTATCAAACTTTTGAAAACTTGTTTTACCTCCAGCATGAGGTAAAACACTTGTTTATTAATAAGCCTACTTTTGCCAAATATACAAAGGCAGACAAAATATACAGAAAAATGATCAATATCCAATTACCAAATGAGGAGAGATGGGAAAAACTAAATGATTTACTGTAGGAAAAACACAGTAAAAATATAAGTCTACAGTAAAAAGTAAAACAGCATAGTAAAAGGATATTGACAGGTCAGCGAGGTTAAAGTGTATCAGATGAAAGAGTATCAGATGAAAGGTTGAAGTAAAACAGAACATCCAGCGTGAAGACAAAACAACCAAGCAGCATAAAGGGCAAAATATCAAAGAGCAAAGCCAGCAGAACCTAAATAACAGAGACAGCAAGCAGCAGTTCAATAGTTGTCTCTATCTTCTTGCATGAAGATATTTCTTTTTTCTAGATTAGTTCTCAATGCAGTTTGAGATATTTTGTAATTCCTTTTGTATAAATACTTCATAATTCGAAGTATTCTAGTGGATTATTTTACATTTGTAGAGTTATTTTGATCTTAAAACCTAAGGGTGATTGTACCATTTTCAAGTCAACAGACTGGAGCAAGTAATAAAAGCATTTCGCTACAGGATTCATGAGATGAGCCATTGCAGTGAAGTATCTTCTTTGTTTGATATTGTTACCTTTCTTATGTGTTGCATAATCTTAAATGTGTTCTAAATTTGAATGAATTAACTGGAGATATCACTCAGAAATTGTTTAAGTACACTCTGTTTTGCACAGTTAGTCATTGACATGTTTTCCTTTGATACCTGGATTTGAGAACCCTTAATTGCTCTCCCATCCCGGTTGACTTCTTTCATTCCTTCCAGAGTCCAGCCTAGGGAACCCTTAATTGCTCTCTGGATCCGATTTGAAACTATTTCACCATTTAGCCTTTGAGATCTACAGTAACTCATCTATCTTGCCCTGTAGACACTGTTTTTTAGAACTGAATCCAGTCTAGTTTGTCTGACATTCGACTCCATAGCCCAATGGTAAAAGCAAACCTCTATTCATCTAAGTAAAGTGATCCCACCACCCAAAATTTCAAACCAAAACCCAAGTACAAACAATAACTAGCCTAAAATCATCTTAACTAAAACAAAGTTAAATTATAAAGAAAGAGCCCTCTCTGAGCATCAGGAAGGCTAGGTCCTGATCTCCAAAAGTGGTTTGTGGTTACCTTTGACTTTTCTTTCTTCTTTAACTTCAAAAGAAATATCAGAGTGATAACAGACCCAACCAATTTGTTGCTCTCCTTGCAATATGAAATCATTTTGACATATTCAAATATAGATATAAAAATACTTGTCAAGTGAAGATACTCCTAGATGATGAAATCTTCAACTTGATGCCTTCTTGATTGTGATGATGATGTAGATAATAGAAGATGTCTTCTTGGTGAAGATTGCTTTCTTCAAAAGTGATCCTTGGCTCAAGGGAGATCACATTGATTCCTTGATGATGATGACAAAGCTTTTTTCTCACTTTTCTTCCTTCAAGACAACGCTAGTTAAACTTGTTTCACAACCTCAAATCTCGGCCCTTCTTCAAAATTTCGGCTTGATGTAGCAATTCTACAATTTCTTCCTTTCTGCAATAACCCTAGTTCACAAGTGTGGCTAGAAGATGGACAAATTTGCCTCCTTTCTACTTCGCTTGACTTGACTTCTTTTTCTTCTTATTTCAGCTTGCAAAGGAGACCTTTGTTGGCACAGAACTTGATCCTTGATGGTGGCTGCAATTCGATACTTGTTGTTGCAGAAGGATGTCTTAATACTTCACACGTGGAGAATATAGCCCAGAAAAAACAGACCCAAAAGTGCCTCGCTCTTCCTTCCTTGTGATAATGATTGTAGGATGTGTGAGATTTCCAAAAACACTTTAAGTGAGGAATCCTTCTTTGGATGAGCTAGGGTTTTGAGGTCTTCTTAGATGCTCTTACTTATTCCCTTTCAATATGATGAGATGGTTAGTCCTTCTTTATGATTGATGCTCTTGATATTTCTAAGATGATCTCTTTATACTTCAGCCCTAGGGTAATCCTTCTGTGTGTTGCCCTTCCTTGATGTAGTCACCTTAGCTCTGATACCATGTTGATAAATCTAGGGGCAACACGTGTAGGGGATTTCTCTTACTTTAATAACTGCTTGTGATGTATTTTTACTTTACTAGATTAACTTCTTATTTCCTATATTATTAGTATTAGCGTTCTCTATCATCAAACAGCTACCAAATCATAAAGAACAATGAGACAATAGGATACAAGATATAGGCGATCAGTTAGGTTCAAGATCTCTCCAATAGAGAAGAAAACTCATCAGAATCCTTCTCTTCTTATAGAACTTCCACTGACAAATTCCAAGACTTATGACCCTTAAACAAGACCCTCCAAGACCAAGTCATCCTTCTTGATGAGTTTTCTTTCCAATGACAAACTTCGACCCCAGCAACAATTTATGCAATTTCGACCTAGCAACTTTAGCAACTTTGACCTAGCAACTTTAGCAACTTTGACCTAGCAGCTTCATAGCTTTGACCTTGATGCAACTTCAACAGCTTTGACCTAGCAGCTTCACAGCTTCAATCTAGAGGCATCTTCATAGCTTTGACCTTTTAGCTTCACAACTTTGACCTTGCAGATTCACAGCTTCGATGCAGCTTCAAAATTTCATCTAGCCCAGAAACTGTAGAAACTTCAACAAAAGAGAGAGAGAGAGGGAGGCCCAAAAATTTCGATCTTGATCTTCTTCTTCTTCATCATCCTTTTCCAGCTTCTATCTTGAGGAGATCGAACTTGCTTGAGTGAGTGTGCAAATGAGGTCGAATTCCTTTTTATTTATAGGCTTGTGTGGGGTACGAATTGCTATCTTCAGGCCGACTTGTCCCTTCATGTGGGCTAACTTGATCTTTGTGCCATGACGAGGTCTTGGAGAGTCTTTTGACTCTATTTTGACTCAATAATTTTTTCTTTACAATATGTAACATGCCTAAATGGGTCTTGAATACATGACAATGACTCAATTGACTTTGTGACAAACCTAGAAGCACTCAATGGGTGCTTGACCTAAAAATAAATCTTCCTTGAGCATGAAACCCATGCCTCAAGAATACAAATAATAAATTTATTTTTTCTCTTTTCATTAAATACATAAAATTACGATTACATATGCCATTATGAAGACCGAACCTAGTTACATATTTCAACATGATGGTTATATGGCTTGGCATTCTCTTGATGTTGGTACCTTTTTTTGTTATTACGGTGTTGGAAAGTAGAAGAAGGAGGGTTGATCATGATGAAGAGGATGAGGAAGTGGGTTTTGGTGGATTTGAAAACCCTAGAGAGGAGGAGGAGTACCTTGGTGAGGAGGAAGAGGAAAGTGGAGGTGATGAGAACACAAAAACGAAAGCAGACCAAACCCCATTGTGGAAATATGTTTCTAGGTCTTAAGCAATGAAAGAGGGTGGAACCACTAAATTTACATGCCTCCATTGCAAAAAAACTTACACAAGTTCATACACCCGTGCTAGAAAGCAGCTCTATGGGAAAATGCCATGGGATGGAGATAAACAAGTAGAAATCAAAACTTGTGTGTGTCAATGCCACAAAGAGCCAAATACATAAGGGAAGAGGAGGAAGCCCAATACAGAGCTAAAAGATCAAAGGGTTTTGAACATGATAGCTCACAATCACTTAGAAAAAGAACTCCATCAACATCCTCCCAAACCAGTGGATATGGAGGCACGGGAACAAACATCCCTTTCAGGCATAGAACCATATCAGATTTCCTTGACGAAGGGTGTAGGAATGATGTGGATGCAAAAATTTATCGGTTTCTCTATGCATTTGGGATACCATTCAATGTTCTTCGCTCACCTTATTGGAATGAAAGGGTTTCTGCCATTAATGATGCCCTCAAAGGATACAAGAGCCCTGGGTATGACAAGGCTAGAACCATGGGACTTGATCATTAAAAAAAAAAAAAAAAATAGCAAATGCTTTGGATAACATGAAAAATTCTTGGAATGAGCATGGGGTATCCATTGTATCTAATGGATGGACAAATGTAAAAGGCAAGCCATTGATAAGTGTTCTTGTTGTGTCTAATAGTGTTGCAATCTTCCTTTCAGCATATGATTACTCAAAAAAGTTCAAGACTGCCATCAACATTGCAGAAACATTACTTCAAACAATTGAATGTATAGGGCCATACAATGTCATCTAAGTCATCACTGATATGTAATGTTCCTTCCTAGAATAATTTCCCTAAAATTAATTTCACAATTTTGCATTTTTTACTATTATGGGGGCCCACGAAATTTTGGGGATGAGACTTAGGAGAAGGGGGCCAAAATAATTTTGTTAGTGGAATGTTGGGGCCACACCCACATGTAATACACACCCCCTTGGAGAGAAAGGTCAAATTTGCCAAGGAAAGAGGTCGAAATAGTGGATGGAGGGACCCACATGGGGAGGCAAGTCAAAATTATAAATAGAAGGGGCATAGCAGCTATTGGGATCTTTTGTCAACTTATCTATTTTCTTCGTTGCTCAAGTTGTTTAATTGGGTCACAAGTGCTGTTTAGCACAGAGATTTCCAAGCAGAGATCTCACCCTTCTTTCAGTGGACTTCGAGTGCCACCCTAGGGAGGTAATCCATTGCTACGTGGGTAAGGAGATTTGTGGAGTTGGAGCTCAATTCAGCAGGTTTCCTTCAGCCAATTCGTACTCTAGGAGGGACGCAATTGGGAAATCGTATCACTCATTTCCGCTGGCTTCCAAGGGTGTCTTGTTGAGAGAAATTTAGTATAGTTGTTCCAGGGGAAGACTAAGCCTTGTGAAGAATTTGGGGACCGGAGATTGCTACTTTGGGGCAGGTCGAATTTCTCTTTCCTAGGGCCTGTGCAGGAGATAAATTCTGGGCACACATGGGAGTTGAGGAGAGGACTTGTAGAGCTGAGTTGTGTAAAGGAATTGAGGGAGTCATCCGAGGGAGAAAAGCCCAATATTTTGGCACCATTTGGAGGGTTGTAAAAGAGGTTTTTCAGGAGGGTCGTATTTTCTAGCCAGTTGTGGAGGTTGTGGTATTTGGGAGTCAATTTCAAGGGTCAAAACTAGACCAAACCTTTCCTGGGTTTTGGTGGGTTTGTTGAGACGAGATCGGAGCTAATTTCACAGAAATTTTTGAGCACCAAAGGGGGGGCAACTCTTCAATTTTTCCATCCAGTGGTGTGGTCTCACTAGGGCCAGCGCAACTTCTAGCAGAGGAGTTGTTCTACAGCAGTTGGGCAGACATTGTTGGACACCTGAGGCTTGTAGCTTGCCTTGAGCAAGCCCAGGTGCATTCCTTCCATCAGGCCTTGTACTCCTATCACTTGATAATAAAAATTGGCACATTTTGGCGTGTTTCTGGAGCATTTTTGGTTACTTGATTGCATGTGTCATTTCTTGTGTTAGATGTGCTTAATTTGCTTTGTTTATCATTGTTAATTTCCATTGGAGATATTACGGTGGTATCAGAGCTCATATCTTGGCTCAACCATGAGGGATTTATCCTACAAACGAGGAGGATAAGCAAAACATTACTTACTGGAGGCAAAGGTACCAAAGCAGGGAAAAAGAGTTGGAAATCACCCCTGACACTAAGACACCAGCACAGGAAGAGGAGGTGGTAGAGATGGGAGATCCCAAGAGCAAAGAGGATAGGGATTTCGAGAGTCTCCTAAATGCCCTAAAAGATTACGCAAGGGGGAAGAAGTGTTGAGAAATCTAGGGCATTCAGAGTTAAAAGATTTCTCCGCTTAATAATTGCTTGTGATATACTTTTACTTCTTAGCTTATGATTTTTTCTTCGTTATGTTATTATTGTGTTCTTTCATCAAAACAATTACCAATAATAAAAGACAAGTGACACAGTATGTAGGCTTGTCAGCAAAGGCCAAAACCTCTCACCTCTTGAGAGGAAAATCCGATCAAAATTCTTCTACTAGATCTTTAATTAACGAGTACCAAGACCATGACACAGACCCTTGACTCTAGCATCCTCCCAAGAACCTTGCCACTACCCTTGATGCTCTACCTCTTCCCCTTCCACTTCATTTCTTGATCTCGAACTGCTCTTCTTGGCTTCTTCTAGAGAAATTCGGTCACTACTCTTTACACTGCTCTTTCTTGACTTCCTCTAGAGAATTTCCGTCTCTAGGTCTTCACTAGTCTCTTCTAGAGAAACTCTATCTCAAGAATTCTATCTCAGTCACCCAAAAGAATCCTTCATTTGTTGGCTGTTGTCGCACAAAGTGTCTAGGCACCGCGACAACGCTCAGAGTACGGGATGTCACTCTAATCCTTACTCACTCCATTTAGACTCTCTCCTAGACAAGTCAAGGGGGGTAGTCCCTAAGGTGAATGAATGAATAGCCTGTGAAACACAGGCTCTAGAAGACTTAAAGATGGACAACTTGATGAATTTAGAACAAATCTTGGTCAACTAAGATGGATAGATTAAACAATTAATATAAATAAGACACAATCACAAGAAAGAAATGATTTTAGACCAGTGCCTTTGTATTCAATTAACCATAGACTAAACAGAAACAAGTTATCCCAAGCAGTTTATAAATGTGGCAAAGCGACGATCATGAACAATTAAATGTCAACGCCCAAAACTTTATCATGCAAGATTTTCTAGCAATGAAATCCCAGATCTTAGAAGAATTTATCTTTCTCCTATAGTCAATATGATTTTTAAAACTAATTGCACTTGACAATAGAAAAATCACTACCACTAAAATTAAAATTTTGCACTTAACACCAAAGACACCAAGGAACTTTAAATTTGAATGTTGATTATCCCTTAGGTAAATGCTAAGCTTATGAAGCAATGCTTAATGTGGCAAATGAAATTTTTAATGTGACCAAAAATCAAATCAAAAGACTTCAATTAAAATTTAAAAAAATTATGGGCCGTGGGCCACATAAAAATTTCTTAAATGTAAAAGCTCAAATTCCTCTTTTGATTTAATTCCTTAGCAACTTCAAAATCATCCAATTTTACTTTTTTTTTATTTTTTAGATTGCTTTTAAATGAAATCAAAATCAAAACAAAAATCAAAGAGTCAAAAAGAAAAATTAAAAATTGAATAGTCAAGAATAAAAATTAAATAAAATTAAATTAATCCTATCATTAATCAACCGAAATCAAAAAATAAAACCTAAAAAGTCAAAGCGCAAAGTCATACAAAAAACGAAATCAAAATGAAATCAAAAATAAACAAATCCACAAAATAAGAAAAACAAATAAAAATTAAAAAAAATCAAATTCATGAAACGCAACCCTAACAAATAAACTAAGGATAAAAACAAAAAAGAAAGAAAAGGAAAACGAGTTATACACTTGCAGGTATGACGACGAAGAAGAAAACTGCGACGGCAAGGGTGGAGCGAGGGTTTATTGCAGGTAGTGAATGGAAAATGGAAGAACGAGGGCAGAAGGAGGGTTGTTGGAGCTGAGCAGGGGTAGGAAGAACTACGAGCAGAGGGATGGCAACAATGGAGCTGCAAAAGGGTTTTCTTAAAAATTTCAAAATTTTCTGCGAACCCAAAAATCGAGGCAGCAGATCGAAAAAGCCAATCAGCAAAGAAATGGTAGCCCAGAAACTTAAAAAAAATTCAGAAAAATTTTGATTTGAAATTATGTGTTCCTTTGCTTCAGATTTATCCCTGAAACCCTTATGAAAATTTCTAGATCCAAGAAATTTAAACCCTTGGACTGCAAAAAAAAATTGAATAATATCCTTGGAAAATTATGTTGATAAACCCCAAAGATCCAGATCTTACCCTCCAAGGCCTAGATCTGGACTCTACACAAATTTCTTCCTCAGATTTGTAGCTGCACGACAACAAGAAAACACCCAAACGATATATACAATGGTAAAAACTAAAACCCAGAAAAACCCACATTTGAAAAATAATTACAAAAATTACAAACTGCAGGCTCTAATCAGCCAGATCTATCATTATGCTGCACAAAATTAAAAATAAATAAATAATAAATAAAAATTGAAGGAGGTGCTAACTCGAAATCCTTCGTGTATCACCAATAAAATATTATGATAAGCTCGGAGCTAATTTAGCTGGACTCTTCAAAAAACACGGATCAGGAGTTGGTTGGTCCAACTAAAAACTTCCACAAACGCCCAAGAATCTAAAATTCAAGATTTCTCTGCAAAACTCAATCCACCCATCAAAATAGAGCGAGAAAATAATAATAAAATTTAGACAAATAGAGATACATGCTATTACGTTCAAAATTTAGATTATTATTCAAACCCCAGCGACTGAGCAAGATACCTATACTCAAATCACTCTTCAAAAGCTATCATCAATGGCTTTAGAAAAAATTATGCATGAAAATAACACATCTTACAGTATTCCCATGAAGAGTAACAACAGCTGAATTTAACTCCAAAGTCTTTCTTTATTATCCAAAAAAAAAGATTACACTAGAGTTTTTCGCTAAGCACACGACTCAACGGTCAGATGCGTCAACTAACAAATGACTTCCTATTTAAAGATAAATCCTTGAACAATTAGTTCGAGCGATCATCATCAAAGCAATCTCGACCATTGATGAAGATTAAAATTTCTTTTAATCTCATACATCGAAATATTTAAATATTTGGAGAAATTCGAAATTTTCAATTAAATGCATTTTAATTAATTCAAAAAATAAATTTTTGAGTTAATTTCCCCAAAATTCCCCAAAATTTTGATTTTGACTTGACCCCTAGGGATCAAAGGTTTAAAATTTATCAAAATAATTAATTTACCTTAGTCCCAAGATCTTTTAAAATTTAATTTTTTAGGACCGATGAATTTTGTCTTTGGAGAATTTAAATTTACCTGGGACTTAGAATTAATTAAATTTCTAGCTTAAGATTTAAATTAATTTTTTGTCAGAAAATTTAATTAACCTATGAGGAGATAAATTATTTTTCCAACCCTCAAGACACTTTACATCATGATTTTCATATTTTTTACATCATAAGGGGGAAAACCCATTTGTAATAGACTCTCACAGACTACCCATTTCTACGACACAAATATAATCCGGCGGTCCAAGCAATTTGTAATAAACTAACCTAACCAAATAGTTAGGATTATTCCCAAATCACTTTTACACAGACTCGCCTAAGATCCTAGCGACACAATCCATTCCATCTTTAGAGTAAGATTGGAGGAAAACTCTGCCGACCATCCGAGAATGGATCGATGAGACAAAAAACCTCTCAAAATGTAGATCGTCACAAGAAAAGTAGGTTTACCTAGGTCATTACATACATGACACAAATCTGCTGAGATTATTTACATCATATACATGCAGAATGGGTTTACATTATAACATTTTGGAAATCAGGTTGATGATGATAGTTGGACGGCACAGACACATCGATCAGGCCCTATCCCTTTTGCGAAAAAAGGGGGCGTACTACTATGGGTCGTTGACACGTAGTGGTCAACACTGCCCCAGAAGAAACCTCTCCTTCGCTTGCCAAAAAGAAACCTCTCCTTCGTTGCCCCAAAAGAAACTTCCTCCTTCGCTTGCCTAGAAGAACCTCCTTCTTCGCTTGCCCAGAAGAATCCCCTTCTTCGCTTGCCCAGAAGAATCCTCTTTCTCACTTCTTCGCACTACTTTGTAGACTTCTTCTTCACACTTCCTTCTTCACCCTTTCTTCATACTTCTACTTGACCGAAATCTTATCCAGTTACTTGCTTCTAATGGAGGCCGAGTGTGGCTATATATACACCTCATCATATGTCCTTTAGGCCGACATGATAGTTGGAGGTTGGCCGACTTCTTCTAGCATGTTCTGCCATCGTTGTAGGCCGACTTGAAGAGGTTGAATGACAAGTTCTTGGAGGATACTTTACATAGACAATATTGATCTTTCACAAAGTGTAACATGACTTCATTACATGACAATGACTCTATCATTTTATGACTAGATGACAAATAATTCCTAGAGACTCTCAATGGGAGTCTTTGTGAAAATTTCTGAATCTACACATCAGAATTCCTACTGCAATCATTGGTTTATCATCTCCTACTTGTTTTTGCATTCAACTAGTTATTTAATTATTTAAACAGTGATGAAAACACTATTGCAGACTACACATACATACAGATCATGAACTAAAAATAGAGCGAGACAAATACACAAGGGACACCATTATTTTTGGACAAACGTCCCCAGAAAAATCCACTGCAGGAAAACCAGTGCAGCATATAGAGGGTTTGTATTATTAAGCAAGCAGAATCTGAGTACAACAGGTTACCTCTGACACTGGCTAACCTTTCAGAGAAATATCGGCAGCAAGCAATACATACAAGGGTTTACCTTGTTCTCCAAGTCACAATTGATCCACTGAGTGGTTGACTCTAGCAAGCACCACGAAAATCCCGGCACAATCTACTCTATATGGGCTAGCATCTTGCCTCTGGGAGGCTGCGTCACTTCTCTGTTGGATCGATTTGCTCTCAGGAGCTTTGACTTCAACCCTCCCGACTCTGAACATTGAACTCCCAGCAAAATCTCGAACTTCCCTTGATTATCTTACACTGCCACTACAAGGACCCTCTTGGCCCGCGTCAACTCTATGTGAGTCCCTTCCTAGGTTGCGTAGGCCTCTGCGTTGCCTCTCTGATGCTACTACTGCCTCTCTGTCTGGTACTCGTTGGCTCGGAACTCCCTTCTGATCCAACTCTTTGTTACTGCCCCTCTCACTGTGACAAATCACTTGTTCGATTTTCTCAGCAAACCACGCCCCAAAAGAATCGAACTGACTGATCTTTCAAGTTTATCTCCAACTGATCCTCAAGCCTCCTCTTATACTTTTCCTTTTGATGAATCAACGATTGAGAGTAAGTCCCTAATCAACGTCTAAAATTAAAAAAGACTTGATCCTCGTCACTTAGAAGTTTCTCATACATATTCTTATTAATACCCATTAATATTTTTATTTTCCCAAGTTTAGACTTAGGAACCCATTAAAAATATTAATTGTTTTAATAACTCCTCATCCAAGTGGAATTTCTCCAAACGATTTCTGGGTCTTAGAGATCTCATGTGTTCTAGCCCCTCCACAAAATTTTGGAGCTAGAGCACATCTGATGCTACCCAAAATCAACACTCCCTCTTAACGAGGAATGTGCTCTAACAATACTTCCCAACAGAAGTATCACACTGATCCACGGCATCGATGCTCCGTGCTGCTAATGCTAGGTTTGTTGCCCTTCATCAACTACACTGCTGCATCCTGTACTGCTTCCCATGACACTGCCACTATCATTGCTACATTTGTACTGCAACTCCCTCTCAATATGTTGCATCTTGCTACCCATAGCGCTACCACTGCTAACTGTTGCACTGCAACTCAGTTACTGAGAAGTAGCTGAAACTTCACCTAAAAACTGACATGTTGGTCAGTATGGATGCCTCGTGATACTGATGCTACCTCTGTTGCTAATATGTGTTGACCCTCTGCTGCTATTGCGCCGCTGCAACTGCTATGTTCCTCTCGCACTACTACAACATCCATTGCGCTGCCTCAGACTTTGGCACTATAACTCTGCCATTGTCACTCCAACCGACACCTGTCATTTTGCTACTGTCGTTAAGGGCTCCCATAGCCGTATGTGATCCAAGAGTTTGGGCACCTCAAGGATCCTGCCCCACATGTAGTCCTCTCAACTACAACTCTATGTCGCCCCACCTATTCTCTAGAGGCGCATGAGCACTCATGGCACAATCGCCATCCTCGCCTTCCCTGACAGCTGATGCAACCCTAAGGCAGCACAACCAATATAACTTATCGGGACTTAACTTTCCCTTATTAACGGCCCTTTAAAGTTCTATGCCACATATATGCATCGAAAGTGTTTTACAGGCATCTAGCCTTAAAACCTCCAAATGGATCAAAGAATGATCCATCCAATCACCCCGCCAAACACCTGTGTTCTTTGATAACTAGGCCTTTTCCCTTTCGGGACTGAAATGCCTTCAAGAAACCTTACGATAATGCTTTTCCGCCTTTTTACACCGTTATATGTATTAGCAATGCGGGTCCAAATCTAGCCGATCGAATGGTCCAAAATGAATTGCAATATCGACCATCGGGATTCTGGTGATCCACTCTATCGGCGCTAGTCTTCGGCAGAGGTCCGATGCGATATAGCTTAATCGCTATCGGCGATGGTAATAGCCCGCTTTACAATATACAACTCCCGCTCCAATGTGCCGATGTGATTTACGTTGGTAATCGCAATCGCAAAGGGTTAGGGGACAAGCCTTTGCCGATGCTGATACAACTGTGCGACACGACTTATATATGCTGGACCCGATATGGCCCAAAACTCCCATACATGATATTTCAAATCCACTTCAATGAATCTGCTAAGTGTTAGCGTGATTTTTCCATGTAAAGGCTTTTGGCGATATAACAAAAAAACACAAAGCAATGTGGTTTGGGCTCTACGGACCCGATAACTTTTAAAATCCCATCTATAATGATTTGAAGTCCGGATTCTTCAATCCAACTGTGGTTTACGCCTGATACTTAGTGTATTTGGGTTTTTCCGCCTGCAAACCCAGAACGATGGAATGCGTTCACCAATTGATCCCTTAACACCAGAGCTCCATTAAAACATATGAAAAACGCAGGCCGGCACTAAGAGCATTAGAATATAGATAGAAAAACAAGCATTCAAGGCCTCCGCAATCGGTTATATAGCTACACTCGCAACACTGTTATTCACAATAAACAAATGACAAAGCTTCGCCCTTCGGCCTGATCACACAGGTAAAGTCTTCTGTCTGAAAAGAAATGCATTCAATCACACAGTTCTATCACTCCAATCAATTCTCTGTAAATATAAATACAAAACTATATTTTGGGGATCTCTACCCTCTCTGGCCCGATTAATCTAAATTGCGGCATTTTTCCTCCTATGCTGCCCGTAGGCTTACAAATGCCTCGAGTCTTCTCTCCCTCTTTGTCTCGCTCTCACATCCCCCCTTCAGAAAACAAAGGAAACACATATATGCTAAACTAACCATCTCCTCCACAATTGGAGGAATAAATTACATATTTAGAATCCAAATCCTATCCTAAGCTAACAAACTAGACTACATGGCTTGATCTCCAAGCAGGGAGGATTATTTGCCATTTTTTCCCAATTCTGTTCAGAATTAGGCCACTCTTAACTACTTACATTTATTTGAAATTAATACAAATTTAACAACCAAGTCTTCCTCCAAACTTGCATTAGCCACAACATGTGACCACTCCATCACATTGCTGGCTAGGTCTAGATGCTCCTGCATCAGACTCCCAAAGTTTAAATTAATCATGATCTCCTGATCACGTACTTCTGATCTGTGCCCTCCAGGATCCCATACTTGGTTTGGTATTCTGTCCTTGGTTACTGTTGTTGTTGTTTGTCCCTTAAGTCTCCATCATTTATGCTGTAATGCCCCATTTGCTATGCTCTCACTGTCTGCTGCTGTCCTTTTCACATATTTTACTGTTGTCTTGCTCATCTTAATTCGCAGTTTTCCATTCCCTTCACCTGTACCATTCCTTCCAACCAATTTTTCTTTTGTCCTGTATTTGTTTTATTGGAATGTTATTGTATGAGTTTCCACAACTCATCCAATTCTTTGTCCACTTCACTTCTCATATGTTGAATACTATTCTCCTGCATCTGATTGTGTTCTTGAAATAGAACATCATAATTCCTATGCCAATAACCTTCCATATACATTTCCGAAATGTACAAATGCCTTCTCCATTGATTCTTTGCAATAATCACAGGTCCTTCTTTTGGTTTCTCATTCATGACTTCATCATTCCTTACTTCAAATTCCAGCATACCTGTAACTCCACAAATTTCTTGAAAATGCAGAATTCTTCCTGCTTGTTTAGCTACTTGGAATATTTCTTCTTCCAGTAACTTCGTTTCTGCACTCTTAAGGATTACGGCATTATACTTGTCTACTCCTGAAATGTCACCTCCAGCCTCTTCTTCATCAATAGTAATTACGTTACTATTATTTCTTGTACTCATCTCCAGTTCAACACTCCCATACTGTAGATTCAACACCATTTCATCATTCTGAGACTCTCTGATCTCACCCTTCATTAATTCGATCTGTTCTTCAGAATTAACTTCTTGGTTCAGATTGACTTCACATTGCCTTTTTCCGGCATATAAATCTTCATCAAATTCAAGCAATTCATTAAACACAAATACTTTACCTTGCTTCCTCTTCAAAGGACTTGACTTATGCTACAAATCTGTCATCTCATTTGGAATTTCTTTCAAGAGTTCTGCACAATCTTCACTCGCTGCATTGTCCGCAATATCTGTCTTTAATCCTTCTTTACTCTAGCTTCCTTCAAGCTCAATGATCTCCAATGACTGTTTAATATCTACATAGTTTATTACAGCTATGTTTAACAGCTGCTCTTGCCTCTGCATCACATGATTATGTGAGTTTCCTTCATTTATGACAACACTAAACAGTTGCCTTACCTCAGTGTATCCTTTGATTTCAATAATTCTTTTGCCATCCTCCTTTTGACTTATCCTTTGGATGTTATCTGACTGGACATCTTCCTGCACTTGACCGTAACTTCCCTCCTTATTCTGCATATGACTATGAGTAGTCATCTCTTCATCTGTTAATATAACAGTTTCCAATAACTGCTTGTCTTTCCTCAAGTCTATATGACCTACAAACAAACAACAACTTTCAGTTTTCAAAACACAATACCTTTCATCTTCTTTTTATGCTTCAAGCACCAATCCTCCATCATAGATCTTTTGGATTTCAGCAGATCCTTCTTGCTGTGACTCCATTTCTCTGAGTCTTTCCTTCTTTAACAAATCAATATGAATTTGTTCAAGTTCCCTGAACTCATTCATCAGCTTGCCATTCCACCTTTGTTGCAATAGCTTCCACTTGACTCTTTTCTTCATTCTCCATATGTATCTTCAGTCTTCACTTGTTTTTCTTTGTACTGCCAGACTAATCTCTGGTTCTTCATTCTGCTACACATTGCTATACTTCTGCAATCTGATGCCTTCCTCAAATTCACTCTCATGTAGCTGATTACCCCTTTCAAATTGTTGGTTCTTTCCATCTTCATCTTGTTGAATTAATACTTTTGTCTCCTTCATGTCCCTAAGGACATAACTTCCTTGTTGCTCCTGATCTTTCATCTCACCTTCAAATAATCTCTACTCAATTTCTCTGATTTCAGCATCATATTTATTAATGCTACCTTCCATACCTTTTTCTCCATCAAGTTCTGCGAGCTTCATTTCTGCTTCAAGTTCCTTGAGCAGTCTCTCCAAGAATTCTATTTCCTTGTGAAATCTCTCCAGCAGTTCATCACAATTTCCATTCTCAGCTTCATTCTTTTCCTGGCAATCCTCCTAAGTTGTCCTATTTTCTACACTATCATATTGCAAGCATCTTTCATCAATTCCATTAAACAAATTCATTGGTTTACCTTCTTGTAGTACCACTATGGCATTGTCATTAGACTTCTGGTCTATATCAACCTCATCTAACTGTTTCACACCAAACAGAATTTCATCTATGAACTCCTTCTGCTACAATAGATCAGCACCTTCTTCCTCTAAAAGGGATTCTCCATCATACTTCACCTCAAGAGCTTCATTCCTGTTTGTGACAGTTTCACCAGACTATCCATCATCCTTTGCATATCTTGCAAACATACACAAACTATGAGAATTAAAATCACAAGGCTTCATTGCCTCATCCGCTTCCCTTGTCAACATATCTTTGAATTGTTCTGAACTATGCCAATAGTCCATGAGATATTCAGTTTATCTCTCATTATCCTCTTCACCCAACATTTCACCTTGTTCTAGTCTACAAATGGAAACTTCCATTTCTACTTCTGCTTCTCAGAGTTCCTCTGATTCCTCTTGAGCACTCAATATCTTTCTCAATTCTTCTACTATCTCTAACTTCACTTGTTGATTTTTCTTTTCTCATAGCCTCTGCCACTTTACTCTTTTCCTCATGGTCCAACCATGCTTCTGGTCTTCATCACTTCTCCGCAGCATCTCCATCAATATTCTAATCTGGAAATCTATCTCAGCGTTCTGTCTGTCAAACTCTTCTTGACTCATCCTCATGCCATTTGCTTTGGCATCTTTCCTTCCACTGTGGCTTCTTTCTGAACCTTTGCTATGACTATCTATAGTCATCCTCTTCTCCTCTCTTTCCATGAGCTCCTCGCTCCTCTGCAACAAGCCTTTGCAACAGCAAGTCCTCCTTACTGCGATCCTACCTCACTAAGCTCTCCTCACTCAGTCTTTTAGTAAGCACGGTCCTCTATCTGGAACCTCCTCTTGAGCAACACCTTTGCTCCCTCTAGGCTTCTGCAATCTCTCACTCTCTCTTTTGAGAACACTTCAGCTATCCTCTCTGTCCAACCTCTTGTTGGGTTCTTCAACTGGACTACCACTTCAAAGTGCTTTCCTTGCTCTGCTTTTGATAACACATCTAGTTCTTCTCTCACAACTTCTCTTGGTCTATATTGCTGCAGCCTTCACACTTTCTTATGTTGTCACCTAGGTCTTGAATGGATTTCCTCTGTCTCTTGCATCTGCAAGTTCTGCTACAATCTCTAAGAAATTCCCAAAAGTTCTTCTATAGTCTCGCTGTTGTAATCTGGTACCAAACTTCATTCATTCAACATGTTGATGTTTCCATTCCTCTGTAGTCTTAAATCTTCATAAGCAAACATCTCTTCGCGGGAAATTTCTTCCTTAACCTGGCTCTGATACCAAAAATGATGCAACCCTAAGGCTGCATAACCCATATAACTTATCGAGACTTAACTTTCCCTTATTAACAGCCCTTTAAACTTCTATGCCACATATATGCATCAGAAGCGTTTTACAGGCATCCAGCCTTAAAACCTCCAAATGGATCAAAAAATGATCCATCCAATCACCCCGCCGAACACCCCTGTTCTTTGATAACTAGGCCTTTTCCCTTTCGGGACTGAAATGCCTTCAAGAAACCTTAAGACAATGCTTTTCCACCTTTTTACACCGTTATATGTATTAGCATTGCGGGTCCAGATCTGGCCGATCGAACGGTCTAGAATGAATCACAATATCGGCCATCGGGATTCCGGTGATCCACTCTATCGGCACTAGTCTTCGACAAAGGTCCGACGTGATAAAGATTAATTGCTATCAACGATGGTAATAGCCCGCTTTACAATATGCAACTCCCACTCCAATGTGCCGATGCAATTTATGTCAGTAATCGCAATCGCAAAGGATTAGGGGACAAGCCTTTGCCGACGCCGATACAACTGCGCGATGGAACTTATATATGCTGGACCTAATATGGCCCAAAACTCCCATACATGATATTTCAAATCCGCTTCAATGAATCCGCTAAGTGTTAGCATGATTTTCCCGTGTAAAGGCTTTCGGCGATATAACAAAAAAACACAAAGGCAGTGTGGTTTGGGCTCTACAGACCCGATAACTTTTAAACTCCCATCTATAATGATTTGAAGTCCGGATTCTTCAATCCAACTGTGGTTTACACCCGATACTTAGTGTATTTGGGTTTTTCTGCCTGCGAACCAAGAACGATGGAATGCGTTCACCAATTGATCCCTTAACACCAGATCTCCATTAAAACATATGAAAAACGCAGGCCGGAATTAAGAGCATTAGAATATAGATAGAAAAACAAGCATTCAACGCCTCCGCGGCCAATTATATAACTACACTCGCAACACTGTTATTCACAATAAACAAATGACAGAGCTTCGCCCTTCGGCCTGATCATATAGGTAAAGTCCTCTGTCTCAAAAGAAATGCATTCAATCGCACAGTTCTATCACTCCAATCAATTCTCTGTAAATATAAATACAAAACTATATTTTGGGGATCTCTGCCCTCTTTGGCCCGATTAATCTAAATTGCGGCCTTTTTCCTCCTACGCTGCCCGTAGGCTTACAAATGCCTCGAGTCTTCTCTCCCTCTTTGTCTCGCTCTCGCATCCCGCCTTCAGAAAACAAAGGAAACACATACATGCTAAGCTAACCATCTCTTCCACAATTGAAGGAATAAATTACACATTTAAAATCCAAATCCTGTCCCAAGCTAACAAACTAGACTACATGGCTTGATCTCCACGCAGGGAGGATCATTTGCCATTTTTTCCCAATTCTGTTCAGAATTAGGCCACTCTTGACTACTTACATTTATTTGAAATTAATACAAGTTTAACAACCAAGTCTTCCTCCAAACTTGCATTAGCCACAACATGTGACCACTCCATCACATTGCTGGCTAGGTAAAGATGCTCCTGCATCAACAGCTTTCGCTGGAGCAGCCTTTGAGTTAGAAGCCTCCTCCTTCCCTTCTTTCGGGGGCACTAAGTGGCGAAATGTCCAAGTTCCCCACACTTGAAGCATCTAACCTTGGAAATATCCTTCTTCTTTCTCTTTTACTGCCCTTGTTGTCCCGATGATGCGAGAGTTGCATCCTCCTCCTCCTCCTTCTTGACCTAGGCTCCTTTGTCGCTACTTCCTGGCTTGGTTAACCTCCTGATCTCTTCTTGTCGAAGAGCTGCCCACATCTCCTCCCAACTCGGGAGAGTCGTTCTACCCAAGATGCTTTGGACAAATGTCTCCCAGTCCTCAGTGACTGCATTCAGGGCAGTCCTGAACATGAACTCAGGATCTGGTGTAGACCCCATGGAAGTCAACTAGTCACGAATCCCTTGCAACCTGAGGAGGAAGGATCGATCTCTTCTCCCTTCTGCATCTGGTACTGTCTCAGTTGATTTTCTAATAGCATATTCCATTAGACTGAAGTGCCCTGGTACAAGGTGGTCAGTGCCTCCCACATCTCCCTTGTCGTTTCCTTCTTAGCAATGTGTGGTACTACATGATCCTTGACCCCGTCTAGGATCATGCACTTGGCCTTCCCCTGGGCCTCCTCGTACTTCTCTAATGGATCAATGTCGACCGGAACATAAACTACTTTTAAGGCATAGTCCTTGATGCGATGTTTATATAGGATTGCCAGGATCCTGGCCTTCTAGATGACAAAATTGGATGCTCCATCCAATATGTCCTAATCCCTCAGTCCATTGACTGCCATCTCTGCTCAAAAAGTATAGGACTAGTTGTTCTCTTCTCCCTCTCCTGCTGTTAATCCAGCCAGACTCGGATTTGGATTTCTTTGGCACTAGAAATCCTCTAAGGAACAAGCTCCTCTAGACTCCCTCTAAGTCCTGATTTCCTTCATGGAAATCCTCCAGCCAACTGTCGAATCACTCCTCTCCAATCCTCCTTTGTTGTTGCAACCCAAATCTAGATTTCTTTGGCTAGAAATTTGTCAAGGCAAGGACTCCCTCTACCTTGGCTTTGTCTCCTCAGACACTGTTTTGCACCAACAGCAACAGTGTCCCACCAGCTCCACTAATCGAATCTACATTGCTTCTCCAACCCCGACAACTGACTAAATTGAGCCTCCAGGCTCTATGCTCACCCAGAGATCTGACATAGTCACTGAGTGAGCTCCTCTCGGGTACTGCGTCACCCTCTACAGGCTCGGAATGTTGACACGGGCACTGCATGAGCCTCTGCGTCACTCCCACAGTTGCTCTTCTGCATCTAAAACAGCGTTGTCACTCGGGACAGCTGCTTCTCTGCAGCAAATTCTCTAGATCTCCCGGCTAGTGTCTTCAGTCTCCTATGATCTGCACTGCTCTGATACCATGTGAAAATTTCTAAATCTACACATCAGAAATCCCACTGCAATCACTGGTTTATCATCTCCTACTTGTTTTTACATTCAACAAGTTATTTAATTATTTAAACAATGATGAAAACTCTATTGCAGACTACACATACATACAGATCATGAACTGAAAATAGAACGAGACAAATACATAAGGGACACCGTTATTTTTGGACAAACGTCCCCGGAAAAACTCAATGCAAGAATCGTTTGGAGAAATTCCACCTGGATGAAGAGTTATTAAAATAATTAATATTTTTAATGTGTTCCTAAGTCTAAACTTAGGAAAATAAAAATATTAATGTGTATTAATAAAAATATGGGTGAGAAGGTTCTAAGTGACAAGGATCAAGTTGTTTTAATCTTAGCTGTTGATTAGAGATTTAATCTTGGTCGTTGATTCGTCAACAGGAAAAGTATAAGAGGAGGCTTGAGGGTCAGTTGGAGATACACCGAAGAGATCAAAGAGTTCGATTTTTCTAGGGCGGGGTTTGCTTAGAAAATCGAGCTAGTGGTCCGAATTGCAGTGAGGGGCAGTTTGGCAAGGGAACTTTAGTCGGAGGCCAAAGAATACATAGCAGAGAGGCAGAGCATCACCGGGAGAGACACCACAATCCCAGAGAGGGTGACGCAAAGGCCGCAGGGGCTAACACAGAAGCCGTAGGGGCTGACACAGACACTTAGAGGCAACGCTGGGAAGATTATGTGGGCCAGAGAAGGAGCAAATCAGCAAAATCGACTAACTAAGCAAGGGAGGCTCACTGTTGGTGTGACGTAGCTCCTAGATGAGTGACACGGTTCCAACGCAGAGCTTGGAGCAGCCATCGTTGTCCAGCATTGGGAACAGTGGGGTCACTGTGGGGTATGATCATCCAGTTGTTGAATTTGCCGGAATATCTGTCTCCGGATAGAGGTACTTCTGCCGGGATTTTTCTCTGTTGGGTGAGCCATATCTGGCATCCTAGTTGTATTCAAGAATCTGCTTAATAATAAAAACCTCTATATGTTGCACCAATTTTCCCGGAGTGGGTTTTTCCGAGGAAAATTGTCCAAAAATAACGGTGTCCCTTGTGTTATTGTCTCAGTTTATTTCACTTCGTTATCTGTATGTATGTGTAGGCTGCAATAGTGTTTGCATCGATGTTTATGTAATTAAATAACTTGTTATCGCAAAGAAGTAGGAAATGTTAAACCAGTAATTGCAATAGGGGTTTCTGATGTGTTAGATTCAGGAATTTTCACAGATCGTAGCTCCTCTTCCTCCAATCAAATGTGAACTCTTTGCCACAAAATCGACTTATATATTTTACGTGGAATTTTGGCCCTGATCTCAAATTGTCCAGCAGTTGAAGAATTTCGCTCTGATAGTTCAAAAAAATCAACTCTAATCACTGTTAGCGAATTCGGTCCTAGGTTTGCAATCAATCTAGCTACGCAGAAATTATGATGCATCCCTCCTAACTATGTGTTGTAGCGGCTACAACCACCCTCCAAAATTTTGCCTTAGCTTCGTTTTGGAGCTTCCCTACCAATCCTTCACAGTGGCATGTCTTGCTTCATCAAGTACACAAGCTTCAGTGATTTTCTTGCAGAAAGACAGCATGTCCATCAAAGCTTGTTGCACTCCCCTCACAGGTTCTCTCGGATTTGGTCCAACTACAAGCTGAGCAGCTCCCTCAAGGAATTGAGCAATTCTAGAGGGCAACCAACATTCCCTCCACAAATTGCACAATTCTGTCTGGCAGCCTGCTGGGCTCCAGAATTGCACAAGTCTACCTATCAGGCTTCATCCAGAAAATTGCGCAATTCCTCCCAGCAAGGTCGCTCAGCCCAGAATTTGCGCAATCTTGGGCAGCAGTCAGTTGATCTGCCCAAAAATTGCGCAAATCTTCTAGGCAGCCAACCCAGCTCCCTTCTAGACATGCCCATTTTCTCCCAACATTTGAGGGAGCTCCTGCATGTGCAATTGGGTTGACCAGTTCCACCCGGGACCAAGGAAACTTGACTTACATGCATGACTTGCTTTTTCCCGAAATAGCAAAAGGCAACATGCAAAAGGCATCCCTTGATTCAGGGAGTTGTTTTTAGCAACTAGAGGTTACATGCAAAGATCGTTTTAGAATCTTTCCTCCAAGTGTCGCTTTTTCCTAGATTTGTGCCATGTGCATCATGAGCTTCAAACTTATTTATTCGACGTTTCAGAGCTCATTTCTTCACATCAATCTTGGAGCTCTGACATCCCACAGCACATCTAGAACTCTTCGACACATCCAACTCAGCTATTCACAGGTAAGTGGTCTCAACTTGTCTTTTTCAATATTTATGTTGCTTTTTGTGTTTTCGCTTGTGTGAGTGTTGTTTGCTTGATTTCTTTGAACGCTTCTTGTCGTTTACATGCATATAGCTTGTACTAGCACCATTTCAGTTTTCATTACCATCTCACTGTTGTCGCATGCATGAAACTGTTTTGCACGAAAGATCCCCGATTTAGCGACTCGCTTCACCCACATGCATGTTGTTCTGTTTTCTAAATCTTTCATTCAATGTTTGCATGCACGATAAATCACTTCTGCTTACACTTAGTATCGCCATGCATTCACTTTCACATTTGTTTTCAGTTGCCCGTTGGCGGGTCTAGGCGGCCTTGGCCCGGACTTTGCCTCAACAAGACAGCATTGCGCAATCCAAAGAAGGAAGGCTCTGTCTTCCTCTCAGGGAATGCGCATTTCTACCCAGTGACTTTCCTCCAGGTTTGCTTTGCGCAATTTTGAGGAACAATGATTGTTGGCCCAGAAAATTGCGCAATGTAGTGACTGAGCCTGCAATCAACCAGGATTACGCATTGCACAAATCTAGCAGCCAGTCAGCCTCATCAAACAACCCAAACTGCTTTTTGCGCAAGTCTGGCAGCCAGTCTCCTAGGTATGTGTTATGTCATTCCTCAAGTTTGCTTTGGTTTTCGCTAACAGATTTCTTGCCATGCATGTCGCTTTGTCTCCAAATCTTTCAGGTGTTCATCCGCCTCTTAGCAGTGCATGATCAATGCCCTCCAAGAGAGCAAGATCAAAGGACACTGATGGAAGTGCAACTAGAGCAGCAGTTGAGCGAGTGTCCTCAAGTCTACCGATCTATGAAGATACCAAGTTGTTTCTAGACAAGGACATCAAGTTGAAATGGCAAGAGGTCAATGATGCATTTGCAGGCACATTTGGGGAAGACCTCGAAGACTGCCACATATATGTGAACATTCACAAGTCCAGCTTGTACCGGATTGCATGCAAATACCCCGCGTTCCCATGCGCGGATATGATACACTGGATTGTCTCGCACACAGATCCTGAGACAATGACTTTGAGCAGTGTTAGCGAGACGAAGATTGCAACCTTTGGGGCACAAGATTATGATGAGATGTATCAGATGTCGAAGCCTGTGACCATCATGGAGACTCCCTTCAGCATACCCAGCAGCAGTGCCGACTCCGGAGAAATCTTGAAGAACTAGGTGAAGGAGCAGGGTAGATTCAGGATGACACCCAACTAGATCTGCAAGACAAAGATACTACGAAAGGCGTATCAATACTTAGTCATCTTTGCATGTCGACTATATGGCCAAGAAAGAACAGAAACCTTCCCACAGAGTTGGGTGATTGCGCTGGACCAACTGGCCAAAGAAGGTAAACCATGTAACTGGTCTAGCATGTTGGCTCATCTGCTGAAGGAATAGGTAACAAGGGCTTGATAGTCGCCTGAAGGTATACGAGTAGAAATCTACATGTCTACCTACATCTTGGATGCAATCTGTGCCCGACAGGAGTTCTCGAGCTTGAAGTGGGCATGGTCACTGGCGAAGACTGTTGTGAACACTTATTGCAAGGTGATGTCTAAATGCAACTTCAGAGGAGTTATCACACCACTGTCTGATCATTTTGTCACCCTAGTTTACAAGATGATATTCGAACAGGATCCACCTTGCATGTTGAAGGCAGCAATGGAGGCACTGATAGACATAGTTGACTGGTATGCCTCACCATCCGGCACCTTCATACGGATGTACAACGCAGAGAAGCCTCCGCATGTTCTAACGAAGTTTCCCTTGGACGTACTCGTCATGCAAGAAGTAGCATATCGCATCTTGGCAGGATTGACAGCTAGGCTGCACTAGAAGAAGGCACCTTGGCCCGCTCTTCCGCTGCGCATCGGGTTATATGAGATACAGAGTTTCAAGCATGCGGATGTTGAAGCAAAACAAATGAGGAAATATCCATTCGACCTCCGAAGTTACAATCCATATGACCCGCATTGTCTTGCGAAAGATCACTACGCAAGAGTACAGTTCAACTGGATCCACGGAGCATTTCATTGGGAGGATGAGGACCCATGGAGATATTGCTACAGTTTCTCTAGACCCAATGAACAGGTCAGCTTCGTTGTGGAGTGGTTAGCGAAGCAACATGAAGTAGCATCCCGGAGAGCACTAGAAGCAGCAGCAGCAGAGGTAAACATACCAGTGCGTGACAAGGGCAAGAAGAAGATTGTCAATCGCATGGAAGAAGAGCAAAGCTGCAAGTTCTGAGCAGATCCACTTGTGGAGAAAGCAGTTATGGCTATAGAGGCAAAGAGGCAACAATGCGACAAGCAAATCGCGTAAAGGTAGATGGAGAAATGAAGGATGGAAGAAACAGAGGAGTTGCATGAGTTGAAGGAGCAAATCCGGAAGGAACAAGAGCTACACAAACAGGAGAGGGAAGCGCAGCAGCAACAGGTACAGCAGGGGGTGCAACATGTGCAAACAGATGAAACAGCGGTCATACAAGTAGTGGACTCATCAGAACAGTTGGCATCAGGCAGAAAGGGAGAACCATCGCAAGAGAAAGACTTCGCTCATGAGATAGAGCAAGCACTTGAACAATTGGATACGGATATGGAGCAACAAGAATTAGAACAAGACATCGACCTCATGCCTCATCACCAAGAGGTCGACTTACCTGCTTCAGCGCATCCAGAAGAGGAGCAAGTACCAAGCAGCCAAGGAGACACTAAGATCCTTGGAGGTCAGCCGGAAGGAGAGATGCACAATATCTCATTCGATGAGTCTCAACATAGAGTTGTGCAGTCTCGCATAGTGTCGACCACGGATGATCATACATCTCCTGCGCAAGTTGAAGAACGAGTGATCGTGTCTGATGTGTGCAAACATCTAGCAACCCTGGCCAATGCTACCAAAGCATATGCCGAAGCCACTAGCTCAAGTGTTCACTTTCTGATAGCTGAAAATGAGCGAATTGCTAGGGAGCTTCAGACGGCCAAGCAACGAGGAGAGTTCGTTACAGCATCCGCCCGAGAAGAACTGAAGAAGGCAATACTGGATGAAGTATTGTCCCTTGACACAGTCATGCGAGTATTGTATTCCAAGTTTGGTACCGTGCATAAGGCAGTCGTCCATCTCAACGAATGGCAACAGCAGTGTCCTAGAAGAGCACGTATCTTGTTGAACGTGCATGCTACTGTTGATTACATGCAAACACGGACGATGAGATATAAGGGAGCCCCGCTTCACTTGCCTAAGATGATGAAGACTAGAGTGGTCAAGTTGAATGCACGCATCTAGAGTCAGATCCGAAACTATGAAGAGCTCTCGCAACTCATCACTAGTCTACATGCTTCCCATGCACGTGTATTCAAGAGTATGGATGTTGTGGTGTAATATCCCTTTTTAGGAATATTCCTCAAACCCCAGCAAAACCCCAACTAGAAAAACGTACAAGTGGTATAGTAGTCGAGAGACTAACAGAGATATAATAACCGTAGTACAACAAACAATAATGTATACGTGAAATATAAACAGATACTCAAGAAATGCAACGAGAAATGCTAAGCCATTTTATTATACTGAGTAATGGAATGAATACAGGAGGTGATCAGAAAGATGGCACCTCGACTTGCTCAAGGCAAGTGAAGAAATACACTCAAAATAGCGAAGAAATGGCTCCTCTCTGAACTACGTCCAAGCTGCTGGAGAACTGCAGTGTTGCTGCTGCTGCTGGAATCAAATGAGGATTTGGGGTTGTTCCCCTCTTCAGAAAATGTTGAAACTCTGGAATCTGCCTCTCCTCAATAAACCCATAAAAACCCAGAAAGCTTTTCTGAAATGGCCAACCCCCAAAAGTCACCCCCTTGGGGATCTGCGCAATTCCTCAATGCTCTGCGCTACCACTGAAGAAACCCCTCCAGAACTCTGCATGAAACTCTGCCAAATCCTGCAATATGCAAGGGTTGATCCCCTGCTCAAACTCCTCGCTCAAATCCTCCACAAACCCTCAATCCAGAACTCCTGCCAGAAGAACTGCGTCATCCCTCTCAAGACTGCGCAGTCATCCAAGATGCTTAATTCCCCTGCCAAAATGTTGATGAAACTACTGCAAAATACTGAAGGAAATACCTTGCCCGAGCAGGCACTCGAAGTCCGCCGGGGCTAAGGGTGAGATCTCCGAACGGAGACACTCAATGCACTAAACAGTGCTGCAGACTAGCTAAACAGCCAGCGTGCTCTAAGTCGAAGTGACTAGCTCAAATGCACATAATCGAATGCCAATGAGTAGGCTCCCCTCACCTTTATAGCGTTGGCCCCTCTCAAACCCTAAGCCAACCTTCTCCAACGTAGCCTCCCTCTTGCCACATGTTTCTATCCATCTGCGCAGTCCCTCCAAGTGTCTACGTGGGCCCCTCCTCTACATGGTCCTTTTGGCCCCCCTTGGCTCCCAGTTAAGTTACAACGTTGTGCTACTAGCGAGTGACTTTATTCTAAAAGTGAGTAATGTCACCCTTTACTCACCTTTTTATTCATAACTAACTATAGAAGGCAAAATTGAGCAAAAATCGAATATTCCAATTAGCCATGGCTAATTAGGAATATTGCATGTGGTGGCACACATGCGATCCCATCTATTGGGACTCACTCAGGCAAAGACAAAGGCACATGTCCGACTAGAGCTTGACTCGTACTTTGACGAGTTGATGCGCGTAGCCACCAGCCCAGACTTGTTAATCAATGCAGACACCATGCACAAGTATGTTGTTGGTTCGGCCGTGTTGAAGACAATGATGTGCATGATTTCAGACGAGTTTGATAGAGGAGCTCGAGCAGTGTACCTAGATGCTATGGAGGCAAGAGTCGGGTTCCAGAAAGATGTCACCTTGGAGCACACGGACACCATCGCGGACTACCGATCTTGGCATTAGTTCGCTACTGTCAACCACAATGAAGATGTCAAAGAGTTGGTCTTCCAACAGTTGTCCGAGTCATAGTGATGTCTAGCATGGCTTGCTCAAGACATTTTGTCTCACATGGGTACATGTGCATTGTAACGTAACTTCTTGTCAAGTGTAAGTCAAGTGTCGATAGTTGGATGTAACAGTCATAGGGTAGATGAAGAGTCATGAGGGTAGGTGAACTGTCACAAAGGGGAATGTCAAGGGTCACCCCACCCTTTGCTATAAATAGTCCCTCATAACTCATTGTAAAGGCTTTTGGTCAGCCAAGCTTCCGATAGGAGTATCTTAGAGAAAGCTTGGACAGTATTGTAATGAGCCTTGGCTTCTCCGCTACACAAAGCTAGTATATCTCTTTGGAGGAGCAGGCGGTTGTCACTGTAACATTCCACTATTAGGGCTAGCGGGGGTACATGCATGTATTGTATGACTGGAACTTACACTTCTTAATCTAACAAAGCCAACACGTTTTCATGCATATGTTGTTATTGTAGTTGGACTATTTTGGTTGTTGTAGCAATGTATGTTATTGAATTTACGCATTTGTGTATGAACTATTTTGTATGCAATTGTATGAATCTTGTTGCAGATGTGTTGTTAGTTTGAACATCACTTTGGATTGCCAGCTATCTTGCTTTCCAGCCGGTGATGCATCTTTACTCATGTGTTCCCTTCCAAGCCGAGTACTATTACAAGTTTCCAAGGGGCGCACTCACCTCACCCTCTTTGTGTTAAAACCTCTCATGCACCTTCCTTGACTTACTGCAGTTGTCACACCCTTGCTACCAACAAGGACATCTTACCTGCCTCTGTGCGAAATCGCGGTTAAGGCATTACCGTACGACCCACTGCTGGGACTCCTACACCAAACGGTCTAAGGTCTAATTGGGAATTCTTACCGGGGAGATCCCCTGACATGTTGGCGGGTCCAGCACCATCAACATTTTTGGCACTAGGAGGAGGGCCAAATGACAAGTTGTGTCCTTTCATCCTATTTTGAACCTTTGCATATCTATCATGGAGTCTTGCACTCTCCTCCCTCCACGATATTTTTCAAATGCCGAATTTGTTACCATCACGAGGGAGTTTTTCGATCACTTGTCCACTTACATGTATGATGATGAAGGCGAAGTGGCTTACATGACTTTCTTTCCATGCTTCATGAGGAAGATGGATGTTCTGATGAACAGGCCGATTTGTTGCTTGCATACACACTTCGCGAATCTCCACATCAGTCGTTGTGTAGCCTACCAACTGATAGCATGCACTCACTTGAGCACTTTTGTGATCTCATTGAAGACACTTTCTATCATTTTGATCCTGAACATCTTGACCAAAAACTATTACAACAACAGAAGGCTCCGCATGAATCGCTTATGGATTTTTTGTAGCACTTCTGTGATTTATAGTTTCTAGCTCCGAAGAGCCAGATGAAATTTTCTATCTTTGGGACCAATTCGAGTACTGTCTTAAGAAATTTGCTCGTCCCAAGAAGAAGTTTGAACTCAAGCCTCGCTCAGCGTTCTTCAATGATGGAGCTGCGCAATCACAGAAGGAGACGGTCGCTGTCACAAGTGACTGTCCATCGTCCCCTCATCAACAGCTCCACCATTGTAGAGTGATGTGGGAACTCATGCTCACACCTCAGTTCAACTGTCACATACTTCCAACGTCACTTCACTAAATTTTCGCGCAGATTTGGTTGTGAGTCCATCAAGTTGTCATATGCATTTTGTAACACAACCTCCGTCTTCATACTCGGCTAATCCTTTGGATGATACTATCTTGTGTTCTTCCATTCCAAACTCTACACTTGTTGTGAACGAGGATCAAGCCACTAACAGAGTTGGTGTTGCACAACCAACATGCGCTACCATATGACTGGGAGCTTGAGTATCAACACTTGGCGAAAGACAACTCCCTTCCGTCCGAGCCTCCTCCATTCTTTCTTGACATCTTTGGTGAACCTGCCATCCATGATTTCGCACGTGTATCTTCAGCTACGGATGCACCCATTGTTGATCACTCGCAGGACACACCGGATGTCAGTCCATCATCCAACAACGGAGAGGATAAGTTATTCATTGAAAATCCACTTGATCTTTCATCTGCCTTTTCCAGAAACACAGAGGATGAATCCATTCGCTTCTCATCTACCCCTCTGTTTGATTCATCAGATCGTGAGGATGCCGATGAAATCATTGATCTTTCTAATCGTGGCGGTCGTGATCCATTTACTCCCATATTCGATCACGATCATGATTTTGTCATAGTTGATTTTTCCAAGCCACCGGTTTATGATGATCGACAACGAAGTTGAAACACCCCAGACTGTCGAGGCACTTCAGCCCGCGCTGATGGTTATGTCAGACCCTCACTGTCCTGAGGTTAGTTTCACTTCCGATTAGGAAATTGTTCAATCACCTGAGGCTCCTCATCACTCATCTGTATGCATTGAAGATCAATCTCACACACAGATCATGCTTCCTCCACTCGAACTACACGATCCCATTGCTCATGCATTGGAGGAATCTTACATTGCAAGCACACGTGCACGATGCAAATTGTCTTTGTTTCTTTCATTTGCTTGCATATCACAGTCAAGAATGTGTGTATGCTTCACAGCTGCATGCAGTGTCGCACAACACCACGATATGTCCACAGACTGCTCTTCATGTACTTCCACTCACTCATGTCTTGTGGGCACTTTTAAACATGAAATGTGTTTGTCTTCATTGTTATATCTTTCTTGTTTGTTGGTTCGCACAACCGGGTTGCTCGCAGACCAAGCCTTCACCAACATGGGTCAACCAATGTGTCGGTGGCTGCATTGGAAATATCACTTCATGTGATCAAGCCCATGCATTGTTAGCTTAGGAGTAGGAGTAGGGTTTGCTTTCAGTTTGTTTGCTTGCATGCTTGTTTGCTTACTTGCTTTGTTCGTTTGTTTCTCTGCTTGCTTGTTTTCATACTCGCTTTGCTTTCTCTTTTTTGCTTCTGGTTCTGCTTTGCTTTATTGTTTGTTTGGTTGTTTTGTTCGCAAGTTAGTTTTGCATAAAACCATGTATGACCCTTGAAACAAGCTGGGTAAAGTATAAGAGGCCTTGTACAACTATCACTACTTGGTTATCTATCATCTTGCCTCTGTATGAAGAACTTGTTACTTTTAGTCCATGATACATTGACGGAAAATACATACCGTTCGAAGTGAACCTTGGTGAAAACACAACGCTTGCGCGCTAACTAATGTTGCCTACTCTAGTAGGTTGTTTTTGGGTTAACCCTTGTCAGCTCAATCAAGTATAGTAAGGTGAGGGGATAAAACCTTAACAAGCACGTCAGAGATATAATAAACTACTTCTCTACAGGAACAACCTCTTCTGCTCTCAATAAGTCAAGGTCCCTCTTCCACCTCTGAAATGAATAAGTGATATGCACAGTTATGAAAAAATGAAAACTGAAAAATGGAAAGTGAAAATTTTCAAAATGAAAAATGAATAAGGTGAAAGAAGAGAAAGGCTTCCTGCGCAGAGAGGTGATGCAAGTAACTCCGCCGGGGTACTGACCAAGCTCGTTGGCAGCGGAGCCATGCTTATGTTCCTATATGACTCCATCGGGGTACTATCCAGGCCTGTTGGCAGCGCAGCAACACCAGAGATGAAACTAAGACTCTGACAACTATACTGCTTGTGCACCAATATACCCCTCAACCCCAATCGAAAAAACTGTGTTGCCTTGGCTTGGAATGTGTGTCAATCGACCAACAGCGTGGCAGATGCTACATCCTTAAATCAAGCAAGTGTGAAAACCAAGACAAGCTCAGAACCGAACAATACTTTCGGAGGTGTTAGACTTGCTTTTCATGAACAAGGTCCATTCAGAGAGCTAGAGTTCTACCAGTGTGTCGCCAAGTGTTGTAGCAGCTACAACCACCCTCCAAAATTTTGCCTTAGCTTCATTTTGGAGCCTCCCTACCAACATTTCCAAGAGCATGTCTTGCTTCGTCAAGTACACAAGCTTCAGTGATTTTCTTGCAGAGAGACAGCCTATCCATCAGAGCTTGTTGCACTCCCCTCACAGGTTGTTCTCCCAGACTTGGTCCAGCTGTAGGCTGAGCAACTCCCTCAAGAAATTGCGCAATTGTGGAGGGCAACCAGCCTTCCCTCCAAAAATTGCGCAATTCTATCTGGTAGCCTGATGAGCTCCAAAATTGCACAAGTCTGCCTGTCAGGTTTCATCCAGAAAATTGCACAATTCCTCCCAACAGGGCTGCTCAGCCCAGAATTTGCACAATCCTGGGCAACAGTCAGCTGATCTGCCAAGAAATTGTTGACTGCTGCCCAGGATTGTGCAAATCTTCAATTGCGCAAGTCTGCCTGTCAGGCTTCATCCAGAAAATCGCGCAATTCCTCCTAGTAGGGCAGCTCAGCCCAGAATTTGCACAATCTTAGGCAGCAGTGAACTGATCTGCCCAAAAATTGTTGACTGCTGCCCAAGATTGTGCAAATCTTCTTGGCATCCAGCCCAGCTCCCTTCCAGAAACGTGCATTTTCTCCCAGCAGTTGAGCGGGCTCTTTCATCTGTAGTTGGGTTGACCAGTTCCACCCGGGAATAAGGAAACTTGACTTGCATGCATGACTTGCTCTTTCCCGTAATAGCAAAAGGCAACATGCAAAAGGCATCCCTTGATTCAGGGAGCTATTTTTAGCAGTTGGATGTTACATGCAAAGATCGTTTTAGAATCTTTCCTCCAAGTGTCGCTTTTTCCTAGATTTGTGGCATGCGCGTCATGAGCTTCAAACTTATTTGTTCGACGTTTCAGAGCTCATTTCTTCACATCAATCTTGGAGCTCTGACATTCCATAGCACATCTAGGACTCTTCGACACATCCAACTCAGCGATTCACGGGTAAGTAGTCTCAACTTGTCTTTTTTAGCATTTATGTCGCTTTTTGTATTTTCGCTTGTGTGAGTGTTGTTTGCTTGATTTCCTTGAATGCTTGTTGTCGTTTACATGCATACTAGCTTGTACTAGCATTGTTTCAGTTTTCATTACCATCTCACTGTTGTCACATGCATGAAACTATTTTGCACGAACAGTCGTCGATTCAGCGACTTGCTTCACCCACAGTTGGGAGAGATTTGGTGGATTCGGACTTAATTCAACAGTATCAGTTTTGTGGGGCGTTTTTTGGCCAAATTGGGCAATTTGCACTTGTTGGGGGTCACCAAGGGTCGGTGGATTCAGCCCAAACCCTTTCTGGGATTTTGTGGGTTTATTGAGAGGATTCTCTAACTAATTTTACAGAATTTTTTGAGCGATATTCGAGCCTGAAATCCTAATTCTTATAGTAGGACGAATTGCTAGTTAGTTGGGGAATTTGCACCATTTTGTGGGTTCAACTTTGACTTGGAGATAGGCCAAACTTTTTCTGGGTATTTTTGGGTTTGAGGAGAGGAACTTGCGGCCGCAATTTCAGAGCATTATTTTGAGCAGGACAATTAGTTCCATTAAGCAGTCTGCAATGGAGTTTCTAGGCAAGTTCGAGCTATAGATTTGGGCCAATTCCAACACCTAATCCTACACATTCTAACCTAGGGTTTGCGTTGTTTGCTGTAGCAAGCCCAGGATCTATGGATTTCATCCTCTTGTACTTGATTTTCCACGCACAATTAATAAAATGGCTCGGGACTATTGCCCAAATTTTGGGGTTTTCTGATTTGTGCTCTTGTTCAGATTTTTATTGTTGTATTTTAGTTTACGCATCTATTATTTGTTGTAAATTTCAATTTGGAATATTACACTCTACGATCTCTTTGGCCATTGAAAGTCACTTTTCATCATCCCATCTTGTAGATCTCTTCATTCCGGTTCCAACGAGCTATTACACTAAAGTGTTCCTCCAAATATTTTGCTCCTACTAACACCTTTAGCATTTTTAATTAAGATATGTTGATTATAACCCCATTTTAAGGGAATCATCAGGATGCAATGAAACCAAGAACGAACTGTGCGGAACTGACCTCAATAATGAAATATGCCAACCGAACTCCGTCGGACCCCATAAAGCTCCTCCAAAGCCCTCCAAGTCCATGAATGACGTAATCTCACAACTATCACAGATCCTGGAAATCCATCTTGACCACATCACAAGGAAAATTGAAAATGGGGACATTACAACAGCTCAACTAAATAGCCTTCTGCAAATCTAAAATTGTCACCTCCTGAGATTTTGACTACAAATGTTGTAGGGGCAGTCATCCTTACAATGTACACAAATGAAATTACTAGGATTCTTCTGTTCATAATATCATACGGAGTCAAGATAAGATTCAAATATGTTGAACTCACACAACATGTATTTGGATCATTTCAATTTCAAAACAATTTTAGAATTAGAGTGAATAAAAACATGCTACATTCAATTTTGGTTGAATGATGATTCTCCAAATTTTCAAATGATGAAGTGTGTCTTTTCTTTGAGTTATGTTCGAAAGATGTTTCTCTGGAAAAGATATTGCAACTTTGAGGAACGTTCAAAATGATAATCTTTGTAATAATATGAGACAATCCTTATGTTTTCTTGTTACTTCAAGAACTACTGGCTTTTTATGCATATCTATGCTGAGAGGTATAATGTATGATAACTTGTCTTACAGGTCAAAAGCAAGTATTTCATAAATAATCAATAAATATTAAATAAAGTTATAAACAAATATGATAACATCTACACTTTCACATATAATCTTAAATGATTACCATGAGAATGAAGATGCTGCAGTCCATGTACTTATATCTCAAGAAAGAAAAATGAGATGGATGCTTATAATTAATCCAATCATTTTCACCATTCATCAAATCGACTACATGAAAATGATTCCCTGAACAGTGAATACTGTGCAAGTCTGACTTAAAGCTTAAATCTCCAGGACTTACGCTGAATAAAAGCAAGGCAATCTCCTGACAGAAACCAACAATCCCGCAGATTTAGGCACTGAAGCCTCATAAGACCTAGAAACACCAATAGAACAAATCAGGTTTATCCATTGTCGATGTTTATGTCTGTACATAGATACATATGTATCTATATCTTTAATATATCTATATCTTTATCCCATGTATCACCCTCTAAACACAAAACATTCACCCCCATCCCCACCTCAACCAAGCCTCCTTCCACCCCCAAATCCAACCAAATTAAACCAACCCATCCTAATCCTCAAATCAACAACATCTCACCTGCAGGCGACCCATCCCCAACTCCAACTCACACCCCTCCATTATAATATACAAACAACCATGAATTTCAACTACGAGGAGGTACCCACCATAAATATTAATATCATCACCAATCTAAGTGTTAAGAGCATTGAAATGCAAGAACTCAACCCTGTTCTAAGTATCTATACTTCATCTTTATTATAGGATCATTCTTTGTAGGTGATTTTAAGTAAGCAATTAATGTCCTTGAGAATCCTTTCAAGCCACTGTACTACTTGAATATTACTGAATCATGATTGGCATAGTCAGCACTTAGAAACCCAACTTTAAACATGTCTTATTAATCCAAGGTTTACCAAAGAGTTTTCCAATCAGGTCGGGTTTTTTAGACCTACCGTAAGAAAAGCATGCATAAAATTATAAGTAGGCTTTTAGCAAATACAATAACTATGATAGATTTCAAACAATTCAAAATATGTTTTTTCTTCAAGGAATCTAATATACAAAGAAATTTCAACTTAAATATGATGCATACCTACATATATATGTGCGTATATATTAACTTTCTTAGCCCAAGAGGTTAGCTCAACCAGTTGTTGCCAACAATGTTCATCATTTGGCTAGTTCCATGCTGGAAGTTGCTATTACTATTATTATTGCCTTCTTATAGACTGCAATCATATTGTCAATTTCAAGTGTTTCATCTCAAGGCTTCCTCCTAAAATTTTCATGGTTTCATTAACTCATAAATGTAACCATAATAACATATAATGCCCATCAACCAGCATAATATACACACATAAAATGGACAATTACCACATCTACCATGCCAAATATTGCTAGAAGGGAAATTCTACTCTCTAAACCCATGCATTAAATACTCAACCAATAAATTACAGAGAGAGTAGCAATATTAAAGGAGATACAAAAGCAAAGGTACACTAAACATAACATTAGATTAATAAATAATACACTGGACCAATCTGAACTGATGCGTATTGCTCTAAGTCGAGTGACGAGTCCATGAGGTCCCAGGGCACACTGCCAACCAAAAACAATTTGCAGTAACCAAAACAATATGCATTCCCTTCAGAATTGATGTGTCTCTAGCAGAATTGTGGAAATGGACATTAAACAGGTTTAAGAACAAGTTTTAGAGATGGTTTACTCATTATCAGAACAGGCCTTCCAAAGCAGAATTGAGTAATTTTGCTCTGAACTAGTCAATGATCAAGTTCAAGATAAAACCAGCCAGTTTGACCAGTTTTCTACTGATGTGTCTCCTTCCCCCCAAAAAATATAATAAATAAAAATTAGAAGGAAAAAAAAAACCTTTAACTACCCTAAAACCTGATTCTAATCTATTTATTGATGCTCCCCCTCTATCACGAATGGACTCGTCCTGGATAAATTGCAGTCATTTCAACCACCAGAGGATACAGACATTGCCTTTGAACCTTCAAGGGCACTGTATCAAGATGTTGAGCATACCCATGTTGAGGATCTAGATTTGGATGATTATGTAATTTGATTTGATTGTACTTGTAAACTAAAGTATGCTTATTTTTGGACACTAAAGGCCATGTAGAGCCTCAATGTTTATGTATTTTGGTTTAGATGTGCATTGCACTAGTGCTATTTTGTAGATTTGGATGATTATGTAATTTGATTTTATTGCACTTGTAGACTAAAGTATGCTTATTTTTGGACACCAGAGGCCATGTAGAGCCTCAATGTTTATGTATTTTGGTTTAGATATTGCACTCATGCTATTTTGTTATATTCAAAATTTCAACCTTACATGCTATATACATGAGAAAAAATTGCATATTTTGTGTCTAATAGTTTGTATTTACATGGACATGATATATGTTTTTATCAAAATTGAATACTTTATGTAGTTTTGGTCAACTGCCCTCATGTCTGATTCTTTTATTGATCCTGGTTTTTGGGGTAGACCGGTTCAGTCAAAGGTTCGCTGATGATAACATTTCTTACAATGTACCACTTGCATGACAATCACTATAGCAGATAGATTCTTGACACCAGGTCATATCTATTACTCCCTTTGCTTCTCCCCTGCAACAAGATTAGAAAAATGGACATGCTCCTTAAGAGGTTCAATTGGGGGAAATATGAGGAAAAATTGAGATGCTCCTTAGGAGGTTCAATTTTCTTAGTTGCATTCATTCTTAGTTTGCTGTGCATTTTTTGTCAAGTCAAACTTTTGAGTATGATGTCACTGGTTCGCTCAATATCCCCTTCTGCTCATGTCTAGGTCAACCTTGGATGAGGGCACCATGTGTTCCATGATGTTGAATAATGTATCTAGTATGTGGGTAGTGTTGAGACAATAACAAGAGTTTTGAGTCATTCTAGGTCAACCTTGGATGAGGGTGCCATGTTTTCCACTATGTGAATAATGTATCTAGTATGTGGGTAGTGTTGAGACAATAAGAAGAGTTTTGAGTCATATCATTATTTGTCTCTTCAATCATTCAATTGAGTCGTTCCCTGAGACAATCAACTCCTCATCCAACCTCAAGGATATGGCACAATTTCTTCTACTTCTTGTTTTTTGCGTTGTTCTGAGAGGAAATTTTCATCATTGATTTTCTGTTAGCAAGTCATTCCTTATTAACTTAGACGTGTCATGTAAGGGAAGATCCAAAAGCTCGAGCACCTTGATGGCCAATAGCCTCATTGGCAGTCATATCGCATTCAACAAGGCTGATCATCATTAGGTCTTGATTGAATGTGTTTGGTCAATGTTCATCTTCAAATCAGCATCCACATTGACATGCAAAACTTATACCTTAGGGCCCATTAGCCTCATTGATGGATTCCTTCCTACTTGGCAAGTGTTTTCCTTATTGGCATTTGACCAACAATAACTAAATCATTGAAAACCATTCATTTATTGTCTGGAAGAAAGTCAACGGATTATATTTTTTATCCCAGCAAATTTCTTGGGATTTGTACCATATTGATAATCTAGAAACCCAAGGAAAGTTGGCCTTCTTGGTTTATGCTTTGACGTTTTATCTATGTAATATTCTAAAAAGAAAATTTACAGTGCAACCATAACATACACAAGGGAAGCAACCAAAATTTTGCTGCACTTTTACATGTAATACCAAATGCCAGAAAATTTACCCAGAACAGCAATTTCATTTATATTATATAAGAAAGAGAGTACAACGAGTATGAAAGTGGAACCTGGGCTTGCTACAGCAAGCTAGGCCACGCACAGATCTCAAAACTACTGCCCAAACACTAAGAACTTGGCCCCCACTTTAGCTTCTGCGTTGCCCTGGCAAATCTGGGTGCTGCTGCTGGACAAATTTGGTTGTACAGGCCTCAACACTGCTCCAAAAAGGATGAAACTTCAGCTGGGACCTTTTCTCATGCTGCTCCACCAAACCCAGAAAGTATTTGGTCACCCAACTAGCCACCAGAAAACCCACCAAGAAGTGTGAATTGCCCAGTGACACCAGCTGTTTGCACTGCTGAATAATAGATGCAAATGGTCCTCAATCCACTGTAAAATCCCAGCAAAAACTCCCTCTGATTAACCCTGGAAATTCCAGCTCCTTCCTAGCTCCAAACCACTATCCCCAAGCTCCCAAGAATTTACCCAAATTGTCCTTTGTGCAGGCCCACGCAAGCCTTAGACAGCAAGTGATGGCTCTGTTGATTTACCACAGAAGCAAGCTCTACATCACTCCAATCCACATGCAAAATGTACACAACAACTCCCTTCAAAAACCTAGCAAAGGATCTGACTTATAATAGATCCTCCAAGAAGTGTGAATTTTTCTGCTGCATCCAGCTTGCCCCAGAAATTCATCAAAACACCTGCAATGCCTACTGGAAAAGCCCTCTAAAGTGCAAGAGAATCCTCCTAAGGATGGCAGTTGTGGTCCACTGAAGGTAGGTTGAGATTTCCACTTGGAGATTTCATGTGCTGAACAACAATTTGTTCACCCAGCTAACAGCTTGAGTAAACAATGGTTTAGATGTCAAATGAGCAGAAGTCCCAAAATGAGTGCTCTCCCTTCTATTTATAATTTCAGCCTCTTTTCCCTCCTTGCGGGCTCCACCCAGCTAATCCCCTTTTTCCTCCTTTTCCCTCCAAATCGAACTCTCCAAGGGGGTGCATATTTCCTCATGGAGTGGCCCCCACCTTCCACTAGCTCCACGATTTTCCTTTTTCTCCAAAGTGGGTGTCTCTCTTTTCCCCCAAAATTGAGTGCCCTTTTATTTTATCTACTTTCCCTAAGTTGTGAGCAAAATTGGCGTCCCCCTAACCAAAATTGCTAAATGGTGGTGTTGCTTGTGATTTTAATTAGAGGGGACATCACAATCCTCCCCTCCCAAATGTTGCTTGTCCTCAAGCAATTGTAATGTTGAATGTTGCAAACCTGCTCACCTTCTCGTGTAGCATCCTCACAGGGCAAATTTTTCCACCTAATCAAAAACTCCTTCATAACTATGCTCCTCAGTCTCCTCTCCTTGCTATCCAAAATAGCCTCAGGCTCCAACACTAAGTGTCCCTCATCATCCAAGGGAGGCAACTCTATAGCCGATGTTACTTGCTGCCCCAATGCCTTTTTCAGGCAAGAAACATGAAATATGTTATGGACCCTTTCTGGGGGAAGCTCCAACTCATACGCCACCTCCCCAACTCGCTTGGTGATCCGGTCCCATAAAAATAGGGCTTAAGCTTCTCTACCCCCTTGTGTTGAGAGTGGCTTGCCTATACAGTTGGAGTCTCAAAAAGACTAAGTCTCCAACCTCAAAATGCCTCTCTATTATGCCCTTTTCTGCATACAACTTCTGCTATTTTTGAGCAGTCTGCAGGTTATCCTTGAGAGCTCTAAGGATATCCTGACTCTCTTGTATCCAGTCTTTGGCCACTGGGGCCTTGTCTCAGAAAATCATATCAACAAAATTCAATGTGTAATAACTATACAAAGCTCGAAACAGAGACATACCTATGGACATGTGGTAGGTAGTGTTGTAGCAGTACTCGTCGAGATGCAACCGTCGTACCCATGCACGATGTTGGCCTGTCACATAGTTATGCAAGTAGCCCTCCATCCACTTGTTCACAATCTTTGTCTGCACATCGGTCTGTGGGTGATAGCTAGTACTATGAGTGAGTTCAATACCCACAAGCTGGAACAACTACTGCCAAAACCCGCCCATAAATCGGTTGTCTTGATCACTGACAATGGTCTTTGGAAGACCATGTAGCCTGAACATCTCTCTGAAAAATAACTCTGCTACCTGCGAGGCTGAGTACCAAGCGGAGATGGCAAAGAAATGGGCAAACTTGGTTAATTTGTTGACCACCACATAAATGCAATCCTTGCCCTGCACCGCGAGTAACCCTGTGATGAAATGCATCAAAATGTTCTCCCATTTTCTCTCAAGAATAGAGAGGGGCTGCAATAATTCGGCAAGGTGTATCTACTCACCCTTGTTCCTCTGACATGTGTCACACTCTCGAGCATGCCTCAAGACATCATCCTTGAGGCCTCTCCATGAAAAGCGCTCTCTAATGGCCATGTATGTCTTAGAGAACCCCTGGTGTCCTGTCAATGGAGAGTCATGGACAACCTGCATAATCTTCTCCCTCAATTGGGAGTCAGGCACCAAATAGATCTGATTCTTGTAATAGATCACCTCGTCCATCACCCTATATCGATCATCCTGTATCTCGCCATCAAGGGTCTCGCACGCATGACGATCCTTGGAGTACTCAACTAGCAATTGTGCTCTCCAATCCGGGGCAATGCTCATGAGTGAGATGGTAACAGACCTCCTAGACAATGCATCTACCACAACATTTTGTCAGCCCTTGATTTACTCTATGTCAAAGTCATATGCTTGAATCTTGCTCACCCACTTTTTTGTTGATTTGGGGTAGCATCGGATGTGCTCTAGCCATGAAAATTGGTGGAGAGGCTAAAGCACATGAGATCTCCAAGACCTAGAAATGGTTTGGGCAGATTCTAACTGGTTTGGCAGATATTAAAATAATTAATATTTTTAATGGAGTTCCTAGGTCTAAACTTAAGAAAAATAAAATATTAATGGGTATTAATATAAAACTGGGTTAGAAAGGTCCAAAAGTCATGGATCAAGCCAAATCTAATCTCAGCAGTTGATTAGAGATTTAATCTCAGTCGTTGATGGACCAACGAGAAAAGTATAAGAAGAGGCTTGAGGGTTAGTTGGAGAACACACTAAGGGAGACCAATCAATTCGATTTCTGGAGCGGGGTTAGCTGAGAAATTCGAACCAGTGGTCTGGAGAGCAGCAGGAAGCAGCAAGTATGGAACAGAGAGTCGGGAGCAGCACCAGAAGATCAACACAGAGGTTGGAGAGGCAGCAGCAAACTGCGCAAGCACTCGAGGGCCTACGTGGGTGACGCAGAGAGACCCAGTGCTGACGCAGAGAGGCAATCGCTAACGCAGGGTGTCTAGAAGCGACGCAAAGGTCAACCAGGCTGACGTTGAGATCGGGAGAAGTGCTGGAGAAAAAAAAAATCTCTCTGTTGGGTAAGCCAATTTGGCACCCTGTTGTACTGAAGAATTGTTGAATAATAAAATCCTCCCTTACTGCATCGGTTTTCCCACATTGGGTTTTTCCAGGGAATGTTGTCCAAAATATCTGTGTCGATATGTTGATTCTTGTGCATTTGTTTGTTTCTGTATTATGGTGTGATATCTGTAGCAATATTTATTTTAATGTTTATTGAAGGAATTTCATAAATAACTTATTGGAAAATAAGTAGGTAAAGTAAATCAGTCGTTGCAGTGATAGAATTTTCACATGGTATCAGAGCAAGTAATCAGAAACAGGAAGGGAAAATCAATTATGGGTCGAGACCATGATGCGAAGGCATCTACGTCAGGAGACTTGCACAGATTTTCAGAAAATTGCACAAAAGAAAGTGATTTCGATTTCTCCATGTTGGCTTCCAGGCTGGAAAAAGAAGTCGCTAGTATGACTAGTTTTGCATCATCAAAGATATGGTATGTAGACATTAGAGCCTCTTGGCATATGACGGGAATCCGGGAATGTTTCTCAGATTATCGGGAGGAGAAGATGAACTTTCAGATCACCATGGGCAACAAGGCAAAGTGTACTCCAGTACGGAGGGGTACCATAGTTTTTCAAACAAAATTGGGAGAGCGGTTCGAGGCTACCAATGTGCTGCATGTACCAGGATTGGGGATGAACTTACTTTCCATGTCGCAACTTCAAGGCAAAGTCTATGACGTCTTCTTCATCAAGGAGAAAGTATACATCAAAAACCCGAGCTGGAAAAAGAAAGTGCAGATTGGGATCAAAAGTAACGGGTTGTATAGACTGCAACTAGAATCATCAATGGCACTAATAGGCAGTCATGGAGACAAAGAATTGAACGAACTATGGCACAAAAGAATGGGACATTTGCACCATGGGGCTCTGAGAATTCTCAGGAGCACTGTAACAGGATTTCCGGATCTTAATACGGAACGAGATGATGTATGCAGAGGATGTGCTCTAGGAAAGTATGCCAAAGCAGCATTACCTAGAAGTAAAAACAGGGCCAAGAGTGTACTAGGATTGATACACTCAGATATCTACGGACTTATGTCCACTACAACTCTTAGTGGTGCCGATTACTTCCTTACCCTCATTGATGACCACTCAAGGAAAACTTGGATTTGTTGATTTGGGGTAGCATCGGATGTGCTCTAGCCATGAAATTTGGTGGAGAGGTTGGGGCACATGAGATATCCAATACCCAGAAAGGGTTTGGGTAGATTCTAAACAGAGCAGGAGATATTAAAATAATTAATATTTTTAATGGAGTCCCTAAGTCTAAACTTAGGGAAAATAAAATATTAATGTCTATTAATATGAATCTGTGTTAGAATGGTCCAAAAGACATGGATCAAGCCAGATCTAATCTTAGCGTTTGATTAGGGATTTAATCTCGGCCGTTGATATTGTTGGCATTATGATACATATGTTGTACTTGATGGCAACCCACTCATCTCAGATGATAAATTATAGTGCAGCAAAGTTCACGCACTTTCATGAAGATAAAAGTTTATTTCATGTAGAGAAAAGTTCACGCACTTTTATGCGGAGAAAAGTTTATTTCATGTAAAAAGTTCACACACTTTTATGTGGAGAAAAAGTTTATTTCATGTGGAGAAAATTTCACGCACTTTTATGTGGAGAAAAAGTTTATTTCATGTGGAGAAAAAGTTTATTACATGTGGAGAAAATTTCACGCACTTTTATGTGGAGAAAAAGTTTATTTCATGTGGAGAAAAGTTCACGCACTTTCATGGTTGGTTCATGGTATTTGACCGACAGTTTTTTGATCCTATGGTTTTGGTCCTTGGTATTGCATCCAAAAGTGTTGATCCCAAGTATTGGGTTCATGGTATTGTGTTATTATGGTTTTGGACCGTGGTATTGTGAAAGGCCTAAGACTATAAAAGGGGAAGGAGATCATTTGGCAAAGCATCATCTGAATTGTTATTGAATATCTGATAAAGTGCTAGATCTGGAATACTGTAATTGGGTTATGGTGCAGATCTGGATCTGAATAAAGAAGGAACCTGAGCGCAAGGAGAAGGATAAGTTCTATTGATGGGTCATAATCTTTAAGCTTGAATGATAGTATCTTTTGTTCTGGGTTCAGATTTGGTGTGTGGTTATTGTTACTGTGATTTAGATACAACTGTCAGAGAAGTATCTACTTGATTCAGTGCTAATTGGTGAAAAGGAGATTGTTTGATGCATAAATTCTTGATTATTGATTGATGTTCATTGATCCAGTCTGAAAATTTATGAAACGTGGTCCCTGGAAGAAAGAGAAGGTTGTAGCCTTCTGTAGGCCAGCACCTACGTACTAGTATCTTGGCTAGTGCAAGAGCTAAGGGGGTTGTAGCTCCCTGCCAGGAGAAGCTGGAAAACGAGAGAGGGTTGTAGCTCTCTGCAGGTTGTAGCCTGCGTACTGGTAAAGGATTGCACCAATACAATTGTAAAAAGAAGTGTCTAATTAAAGAGAAGATAGAGACGAATTGCAGCAGGTGGCTTTCACCCACATTGGGTTTCCACCTTATATCTTGTGTTCTTGTGTGTGATTGCCTTCTGCTCTGTTTTACTGTTTCTGGTTATTGGTTATTTGATTCGGATACACATATTAACAATCAACATTTGAAAGATAAAGTAAATTATAAGTTTGCATAGTATATGCAGGTTTCCTTCTACATAGTTGCGGGTTTAATTAACTGAAGTAGCGTATATCATTTGGATTTGA
>APFE030637058.1:303635-316243 GCA_000404065.3 Pinus taeda
GTAGCGTATATCATTTGGATTTGAAAAAGGAATATTTGACTTGATAATACTGATTCACCCCCCCTCTCAGTATTATTTCCAATAGAATAGTCATTGTTTATTTAGATGACATAACTGTCTATTTTAAGAAAAGAACTAATCATCCGCATGATTTAAAACAGATCTTTGAACATTGTAAAAAATATGGAATTTCTTTGAATCCCAAGAAATCATTCTTTGCTCTTAATTAAGGTAAGCTCTTAGGGTTTGTTGTATCCAAAGATGGCATATAAATTGATCCGGATAGGATAAAAGAGATTTCTGATATTCCTTTGCCACATAACAAGAAATCTATGCAATCATTTTTGGGGCAGATAAATTTTTTGAAATGATTTGTTCCTGATTTTTCTCAGATAGTTTTACCCTTACAATCTATGATTAAGAAAAATTCAGTTTTCAAATGGGGATATGATGAAAAAGAGGCTTTTGACTCGATCAAACAAGCAATCATTAATGCTCCTACATTGAATACTCAAAATTTTTCTAGTCATTATTTTGTATACTTTGGCCACTAAAACATTTTATGCTATTGTTTTAACACAAATCAATGACCAGCAAGTAGAAGCACCCATATCTTTCTTTAGTTCTAATTTGCAAGGTGCTGAGCTCAACTATTCAAAAGTTGAAAAACAAGCTTTCATTGTATTTAAATCTATCAAACACTTTAGACCATTTCTCCTAAAAACACACACTAAAGTAATAGTCCCATTCTCTGCAATGAGACAATTGCTAGTTCAAAGGGAAGTAGGAGAGAGGAGAGCCAATTGGGTAACATATTTACAAGAATGTGATATTGACATTAAACCAGCGAAAATTGTTAGAGGGTAAGGTTTTTGCAGGTTATTGGTAGGAGCTTCCAATATTCCAAACCATGAAGATTCAGATAATACTGCACAAGTAAATGAGATAAGTATCACTAATTCAGAATCTCAATATGCTAATCTGATCTTCTACTTGAAAAATGGATATGCTTCCCCTGAATTTAGTTACAAAAACAAACGTGCCTTAAGACTAAAAGCCAAACACTTTGAAATCATTGATATTGTGTTATTCAGGAGAAATTATGATTCAATTTCATTAAGATGCCTTGAAAAAACTGAAGCGCAGACTATTTTGCAGGAATTACATGATGGCCCAGCAAGTGGACATTTTGGAGGAGACACTACAGCTCGCAAAATATTACATGCTGGATTTTATTGGCCAACTTTGTTTAAAGATGCCCATGACTACATAAGGAAATGCAAGATATGCCAAACTTCTAGCAGAAGACAAAGGAGACCAGCCTTTCCTCTACAACCAGACAACATTGAGCAACCATTTGAACAATGGGGACTTGATATTATTGGAGAGATTGTTCCACATTCTTCCAAGCAACACAAATACATCCTCATGGCCACAGACTACTTTACAAAGTGGGTAGAAGAAATTCCTCTAAAGGTAGCCAATTCTGATGCAATTATTGAATTTATTGATCAGTTCATCATTACAAGGTTTGGTTTACCTAACGCGCTTATTTTTGACAATGCATCTTATTTCTCAGGAAATAGTACAGTTGAATTTGCTCTTAAGAGAGGTTTTAAGTTAAAATACTCTGCAAATTACTATCCTCAAGGAAATGGCTTAGCAGAGTCAACTAAAAAGAATCTCATCAAGATTATTAAACAAACTGTTGATCAAAACCAGAAGAATTGGCATAAATCTTTGATATTTTCATTATGGGTAGATCACATAACTCAAAAGGCCTCAATAGGTACTTCTCCTTTTAACTTAGTGTATGGGAAAGAAGTTGTAATACCTCCAAATTTAGCACTCCCATCTCTAGCCCTAATGCAATTTATTGAAGAAATCCCTTCTTCTATTCAATTGAGGTTTGATCAAATCCTTGAATTGGATGAGGAAAGAGAAAAGGCCAAAATTACTCATTCTAAACATCAACAAATCATTAAATATTCTTTTGATGCAAGTTTTGTCGGCTCAAAATCATTTCAAACCGGTGATCTCATTTTGAAATGGGATAAAGCACATGAAGACAAATGTAAGCATACCAAATTTCAAAAGATGTGGCTTGGACCATTTTAAATCATTGAAAAGATAGGCTCACCAACGTTTCTACTGCAAGATTTATCAGGAAAGAGAGATTCTCTTCCTGTGAATGGGCTTATCTTAAAGAAATTATGCCCCTAAGGAGGTAACCCCTTCTTACCTATACATATTCTTTATGCAAGCTAGTTTCTTTTAGGAAATAATGTTGCAAATAGTCTCCCATTGGTTTTTCACTATTGAAAAGCTCTTTGAAAGAATATTTTGAATACTTACTTTCAAAAGTAGAACCTTTTAAGGAAATGATTACAGTTTTGGAAATTAGATAAAACATGAAACTCTGAGAACCTCTTTAATTTTTTGAAATCTTCCAAACCTTGAAAATACAGTAAATCATTTTGAATTTTTATAAATTTAATAAAGGTTATTTATAAAAAGGTAAATACTTTCTCCAGTTAAGCATCCACAAATTCTTAAGGAGTAAGTCATTCACCCCATCCACTAGGCGTATGATTTTTCAGAGTGTAATTCTAAAATATATCTGATTTAAAAGACAAGTGGTCTCATAACGAGCCTGCTTACCATGATCATAGGGAACTAATTAAACTGACATTACCAATACTGCATATCAAAACAGGGTAATGTCTTATAATCATAAGACAAGGGATCTCATTATGAGCCAGTTTGTTCAATTCAATTACAACCAGTGAATGGCATTGTCATCATCTGGCTCCGAAACCAGGACAATGGCTTTTATTCCAAAAAATGAAAAAGTAAAAAAATAAAAAATACATGTAAACGTATCTTTTGGATTTATCTTCAAAAATTTATACTCTCAGGTGGATGGGACAATGAATGAATGATGGTTAAAAGGTAACCATGTCGAGACTATAGATGTTTACTAGCAGCAGAGGCACTACCTGTGACAAAAGAGTAAATTTAAAAAGCTAAGTTGGAGGAGCCCCCTACTTTATATTTAACAACCAATCAAAGATTGAAGAAACCAAAAAAAAATGTTTTTATTTTATCATAAGGGTTTGTACAAGAAGTTGCAAAATTCATATATTTTTATTTCAGGGTAAAGTTTTATCTAACCAATTTTTAGATAGTTGTCTTTTTCCTCAATTGAATATACATAAGAAAGTTTTGGAAATTTCATTATTTTTCAGAGATAACTGGTTCTCCCAATGAATCGTCAATTGTTGTGCTATACAACAACCCCCCCACCCCCAATTTCAATTTTTAAACTCTTAGCCTTAAAGTGCTAAATAAGAAATGGGTCCCCTTTAGAATATAAATAAAATCAATAAACTTTTAAATATAATAAATTTCCCATAAAAGTCTTATGAAAATTGATTTTAGAGTAGTTAAGACCACTCATCGCAAATCGCATTTTTTTAGAACCTATGAAAATCCATTTGAAGAGCTTGTGATGCAATTATAGTCATAACAAAACCCTCATCGCAAAGTTTTATCAAGGTAAGCCTTGTATACACACAATGTAATAAAACTATCACATCTCTCACAATGTTAATCCCATGGGATGATTTAAAGCGGCATTGAAACTTTGCGATGCGAAAAGGCTATCGCAAATCGCATATCATTGATTCATAGTGAAGCATCCATAAAACTCCATTGATATATTGTGATGCAATAAGGCTATCGCAAATCGCATATCGCTGATTCATAGTGAAATGTCCATAAAACTCCATTAAAATCTTGCGATGCGATAAGGTTATCGCAAATCACATATCATTGATTCATAAAGAAGCATCCAATATATTGCATTGAAGAATCACAATGTGATTTAATTATCGCATGGCACGCTCTCAATAAAAATAAAGTGATAAATATTATGAATACATGTGGTAAAGGGATAAATTGATTACAAAGAAATAACGTGATTTGCCAAGATTAAAACCCATTGTCTCCCCATGCCAGCTCAGCACTCATCATAATCGCAACTATGCAAACAAACCATTTGAGTGTGGCGCTCGTAACTCCTGATTTGCGATATGCGATTATTACACAAATATTAAAATAATGCAATCGTTGATCGCAAATAGCAAAGTCACGACACCTATTCTACAAAAGGCCATTACAAGACTTGTGGCGCGACATATGGGTTCAGTTGTAAAGTTTCACGTTGGAAGTTACGGTAAAACATTAAGGAGAAGTTATGGATAAGTCCTTTGAAGATTTCATCCATGATAGCTAAGTACAATATAACATCTCATGCATCTAATGCGCTTAACTGCATTTGGTCCGTAATTTGTATTATCTCTTCTCAAGTTTTTTTTCGACTGTTACACTCCTCTTTCTCATCTTGCATAACTGACTAAGAATCACACAATGAGGCAAGATGTCTAAGAAATCTCCGAAGGTAAAGGCCCCCATTGTAGTGGAAGAAGCACCAGCAAAATTGGTGGTAATTGCAGATACTACCTGTCTAGGCCTCAGTAAAATCTTGTGGGAATGCATCTATGCTTTACTCGAAGCAGAAGATCCAATGGAGATAGAAGAAGAAGGAACAGCGAATGGAACCAATAAAACAGAAAGCATGTTCAATGACTTGGCCAGCTCCTTCCTCCATAGAATAGCAACCTGAGCCAAAGTGTTACCATACAATGATCTAGTCATATGGATAATTGAAAGTATTAATATAATAGATATAGCCTTCTTCACAGGCGATGGGAAGATGTTCGGGACATTCAAGCCTGAAGATGTTAAGAGGATGTATCATTTTCCGAATCCCCAGTAGCACTACAACAAGGCCTTTCTGGAAGCTTTCGCTAAGAGAATAATCTAGAGTCAGACCCTATCAAACAGTGGAGACAATTTCCAAACAATCATAAACATGAATCTTCTAGTATGTACTCTATGGACTCTTTAGCATCCTCGTATTGTTATGCTGCTGCAATGGTATGTAGGATCTTTGGAAGCCCAAATTCTGCTAGGTTTTCTATAGAAATGGTCCCATTAATAGAAGCAGCAGTCAAATCTTTTATTATGGATTGGGCAACCATTTTATCAAATAAAATGGCCAGTCAAATATTAGATTATAGAAGAAACAGATTTGTCACCACGTGAGTTGTGCCCCCATTTTATATGAGCGCCTACATAATGGACACAATCCGTTTTAATTTTGAATTTCCCATTCTGGGATGGAAATGGATTGTTCAAGATCCAATGCCTATCCATATTTATCACAAGTATCTATGGAAGTCTGAGTACAAGAATCACATATACAGAATTTGCCATGGTTTTGTTTTACTTGTTCATCAAGCCATTTTAAACAAACCTACTCCTCGAGTCTCTAACGAACCTAGCATTGACGTAAGTTCAATAAATAGTTGGTTCGGGGAGGCGAATTTCACCTATATTAGGCTTTTTGGAGTATAAAAAACCCTCATGTCCTTCCACTCTATATCCCAGACAAACTATTAGCTAGGGAAATAGCATACCAGATAGTGGAGAAGGGGATGACTAGAAACCTTAAAGACTCTAAAAAACAAGTGTGGCCTCCATTTCCCCTCCGTTGTGGCACTTACACATTGCATGACTTTAAACATGCTGAGAAAGAGGTAGAGAAAACTAAGGACATAAGTCTAGCAGTGATTCCTAAGACACAGTATGATCCAAACAAGGTCGCTTACAATTTCACGAGTCAGGTGAAAATTGCTAAATTTATACATGAGGAGGATGAGTTTGATGATTTTTCGCTTCCGTAGAGTTATTTTCACGAGTAACTCATCTGGCAAGATTCAAACTAGGATCCAAAAAGATGGATAAATTCATGGAATACAGGACACGGAGGTTACAAATATTGCCTCTAGATTTATTGAATACTACTCCTATTGTTCAACAAGAAGAGCACAGCGGGGAGCAAACTATTGAAGAGATTTCCGGGAAAGGGGAAACAATTGAAAAGACCAATGAACCCCTTAGCATAGATGTTCATATTGACCCCATCTTGATAAAAGAATGGGAACAATTTGATAATCATATCAAAAGCCAGGGTGACCCCCAAAATAGTATCGCATCAGCATTTCCCGCAACTCAACAGCCCATCGTTACTGAGAGCGCGATTGAAGGGACACCCAGTACAGACATAGCTCAGAAAGAAGTTGAAATAATCCCTGAAAATTCTTTAGGTGAAATTACATTAAATATTGAGGAGATACCACCTTTGGATGTCTTTTACATCCCTAAGCATAGGGCTGTAGTCAGGAAACAGAGAAAAAAGAGGAAGATTAACCAAACATCATCCATAGCTCCTCAATCAGAATTTATGAATGTTATATGGAAGGATTTAGAGGTCAATCCTTCTGAAGATTTGACTAAGTTATCCCAATATGCAGGGGCTTACACAGCTACCACAATTGATAAGGCCACTAAGGTTAATCTATTAATCAAAGAAAAAGATCAAAGGATTGCTCAGTCTAAAGAGCAAACAACAGCAGAAAAACAGAAGATTAATCAGCTTGAGGAATAGTTGGCTGAAGAAAAACAAAGGAACGAGCAGCTCAAAGTACAATTAAACATGGAGAAACAAAAGATTTATCAGCATGTTATCTAGAAACAACAACAATTGTCCCAATAGCTCGAACAACTTCAATTGACACATAAACGAGGAATGAAGGCTAAAGAGGAGGAAATATCATAGTTACAACTATATACAGAACAGTTCAGAGATTATCCTAAGGTCGAGGAATTTAAGAAGGAAGCCCTAGAAGTAAATAAGGCCTTATCGCAACAGCTCAATCTCCTTTGCCATAAAATATCGCTTATTGACCCATTATGCATCATAACTGCATCACAGATCAATCAGGCAATTAGTACCAGATTAGAATTTGAGGACGCAGATGACAAGGCCACAAATTTCCTCAAATGGCAAAGCATAGTGGAAGTGAGAGCTGATAACCTACCAAAATTTCAAGATTCGCATAAAGAAGTATTACTTTCATAATGGAAAATGCAGTTAATAAAGGCAGAAAGGGTTACTTCCACGGCCAGAGCTATAATGAACAATGTGATAGAGTTGGTAAATGGTAATTTATATGGATTCAATTTTATTTCTAATTGTTCCCCTAGAAAGCTCCCAAAATCAAAAATGTTAGAAAATCAATAGAAGTAGGATTTGGCCACCAAAGAAGAACAACTCAGCAAAGTACAAAGCCTTACTTGGGATGCATTTTGGTCCTTTTTGGTAAAGCTGCACAGTCAACAGATAACCATCAAATGCCTTACTCACACTGTTGATCTCATGGTGCCCAAGCTTTCAGATGTGACGTACATGAGACAACTACATTCAAGGATGAGTCATCCTCTGAAAATCTGAAACATGCTCTCAATTTGTCAGTTGCGGGTACAAAAGAAGAATAGATACAATGAATCTTTTCAAAGAAAATTGCACTACTATTTTTACAATGTGAATCCGAGATTTGCATATTTACAATTCCAACAACTCTCCTCAATTTGTACAGAAAATAGACTTGAGAAGTTGCACTTCTGCACTTCTAAATTTATCTTTTTATGAGCAGTGGATCAAGGTTTCAGATTTTTGTAAAAGAACTTTTTCAAGACCTGCATTTTTGTATCTCCTCGAAGTTTTCGAAATAAAGAGGTGGAACTGGAATGTTATTTACATATCAAGACTCAAATGCATGCAGTATTTGTATCACTGTTCTTTTTGTCTTGATTTAATTGGCATTTCATTTAATTTGCTATTGTTGATGTATTCACACACTTCAAGCAATTCTATTTTGAGTCACTTCTGAAATATTTAGAATTGTTACATTAGAGATATATATCAGCGATAAATATTATGATGTTTTGCGATATGTTTTTATAATTACTTTGTTTAATTTCTTAAACAAAGTAATCATTATTTAAATACATATTTCTATGGATAATTAAATCATCTATATGATTTTTTTTCTGTTAGGAATTATCAAGAATCACATTGTTATAAGATTCCCCAGGTTATGTAGGTATATTTGTATATTTTAAAGTTATAGATTAAACCATATACCATATCTGATATACATTTTAAAACATTCATTCATTAAACCACACATTATTGGGAAACTGGTCCCATAACCCCTAGTTAGAGCCACCATCCCAAACAGAAAAGGAGTTGTATTAAGGTCTGGGCCGGGTGGTTATCCCCCAATGTTGGTGCTACGATTTTAGAGTCTTCACAATCTCCCCAAAATGAAGTCTTGTTGTCTGTTTGTTGGAGATAAAACGTTTTTTACTCAATGGTATCACATAACTCATCCCATATTTCATCAATTGGTATAGAAATATTTACTGGATTTCTATATACCTCATTTACCTCAGTATACTTCTTGAAAGTTGGCTTGTTAACGAAGATATGTTTGATTTCATGTTTGATAGTTAAATCAAACTCTAATGCTTCAATAAATGTTTTCCCTATGTCATGTACCTTAATACCTTCAAACTTTGATGTATATGTGGCAATGTTTTTAAGTTTGTCACAATAATATTCCAAGCTAATAATATTGTCATTCGGTGCTACTAGCCCTAGCAGTCCTCTTTGATTTAGTAAATTGAATTTAGTGTGAAATCTCTGGATAGGATTTTCCAAAGCTTGAAATTTCGTCTCCAGTTGGATCATTAAATTCCTTTTCTGTAATACTTTTTTGATCTCCAGAATGTTCTCTATTCTATCTGCAATCTGAATCTATTCCAATTCTGACCTAGTCTTTGAATTCATGATTCTGATCATGGAAGTAGCCTCTATTGGTTTTTGACCCAATGTTGTTCTAACCTATTCAATAGTTTTTCAACATCTATCGACTAACTCTTCTTGCTCAAATATAATATGGATAGATGGCCAAACCTCAGTTATGGCATGATTGATATCTACCCAAATCCTTTCCTTAGCTTGGGCCAAGGTGTGAGCCATTAGTGACTAATTTTCCACTTGGTCATTATTCTTGTCCAGTTGGTGAGATTTCTCTTCCACCAAAAGAGAATCATTTTTAATCTCTTGAGCTTCTACATGTTTGAGATTTTGCTAGAGTTTGTCATTTCCATGTCTCTAAAGAGACAAATCTTGCACAACTTTATTTAAATCATTAGGTGTTGATGTCGAATCTCATGTTGTATCTGAAACTATGATGGGTATGGTTTTTACTAGAGATGTAATTAATTGTGCAGCCTCTTCCTTTTCTTAAGGAGTTTCTCAATATGTTCCTCCATCTCCTTCATCTGTATATTTTTCTCAATGATCAGTTTGAGTATGTCTTCATTATGTTGTTCACTTTCTTCAATCTCTTTTGTCAATGGATCTTCTATAAAAGGAAATTTCAATTGTTTTCTAAGTGCTGCAATGTCTGCATTCTTATTCTTGATGACCTCCTCCAATGCTTTGACATCACCTGGATCATATCCCAGCTTAATCACCAAATCTTCCAATGTTTTAACTCTGGTGTCCTTTGCTAATGAAGAAATTTTCTCCAATTTCAACTGAGTTTGGACATTTGAGAGAGATGTCCTTAATTTTGAAAGCTCTATGGCAGTATTTGTCATGGTGGCGAAAATCATTTCTCCAGATTGTCTATGCATATCCATTTGATCAATGGGATGTATTAATTTTGTATCAAATGAGAAAATGGTTTTCTTATAATCTGCAGAAGTTTTTGGAGATGGTACTTGAGCCTCTAAGAATGTCATTTGCATTCTTCCTTTTTTGCTTTCAAATGTTGTTAACAACCTGTGATGGGAGGTAGAAGTTTGCTTCCAAAACTAAGTATAGGTGTTGGCCTTTAGGGTTTCATTCTTCTGCTTAATCTGCAAAAACTTGCAGAATATATTGGGGTCATCTAGTTCACCCAATTCTGCTGATTGTGACTTGTCTGAAGGATTATGTGAGGTCGAAGAGGATGGGGTGTTAGGGAGGTGTTCTTCTGACCCTATAGAAAACTACAAACCACTCATAACAATAGTCTGTTTCTCTTCCTCATTTTGAATGGCGACATGGGAGTTGTGTCTTCTGCTTCTTCTGTTGAATAATAATTTCTTGAGCACTTATTTCCATACAGGTTGGAGATGAAGGTTATTCTCTTTGCCTTTTCCCTGTTTGTCCTGAGGTACAAGAGTGTGAAGGGTAGTTGTAGAAGGATTCTGCTCTTCTTCTTCTTGAAGTGTATTCTCCTCCCACTGGTCTTGATTTATAAATTTATCAATTTTTGGACTAGTGGTATGATTATAAGGTGTGGTTTTGAGCTCCACCCTTATATTAGAAATAATGGAGAATGGATCATATGACTAGGTGAAACTAGGCTGAAAGTTGAACTACTTGAGAATCAAATTTGCTTCATCACCTGTTGTTCTAGTATTGCAAATAAATGGGCCTACTTGAGTCTTGATTTTCAATTGTGACTTCCTTTTACCAAATAAAAAATGGATTTAATCCATATTTATCATCTATCTTGTATATTCCAAAGAGAAAATTCTCATTGGAACATACTTTGGCAACTTGTATGGAGCCAACTCACATCCATATGTTCTTATTTCTGTGTAATACTAGTATAAATACCAGCCTCTAGTGTTTGTCTGCTCATTCAAGTGTAAAACCCTTTTGATTTCTGCACTAATCCTAGGCTCATTCTAACTGCTAAGAAGCCTTGCAACCATATGAACAAAACTATCAACGAATTCTGCAAACTTAAACTCAGTTGAGTTTATTTTGACTAACGAGATCCACTGTGTCACTGCTTGATTGATGCCTTGATCATCTTGCTTATGTAGGTTTATTGGAAACTTGTCTCCCTACTGAAAAAGAAACATGTAGACTAGTATAGATGCATAATTGAATATGCCTTCAGTAGTAATTTTCATCATATGTTCATGCATATTATCAGCCCAAAATTGGCTAAAATTATACATGAATGTTGGCTTGTGCTCCTTGGAGAAAATGGATAAAAAGCCTAGAATAGGCTCATCTACCAACTAGTCTAAAGGATACCCTAAAAGGAAAGAAACTAGGGAAATTATCTGTTTGGCTTTCTCAAGGGACATGGAAGCTAGGTAAGGGAGATTTTTCTTAGCAATTTGAGAGTCTTATAGGAGAAATATCTTAAAAATTTGAGCTCTCTGAGGAAATGGTAACTTATGATATAGGTCCATTAGAACAGCTGCATAAAAATGGCTAAGGGAGTCATTCTGAGGAATTAGCATCATCTGGTTTATTGTTTCTGGTGTAATGGAGATCAGAATGTCTCCATTTTGAGCCACAATGGTTCTTTGCAGTAGATTATACCTGGCTTGACACCACCCTAATGGGTCTGAGGAAAGATAAACATAGGTAATAAGGATTCCCAAGTATTATTGTCATCCTGCGAATCAAGATATTTTTTCTTTAACCAATGATGTAATTCGAACAAGTCAAATTCACAATCGGTGTTGGCAATCTTAAAGTATTGGTCAGCTAATTTCATATGATATAGGTCTAGGGTAGTAGAAGTCTTAGGGTTGTCATCAGTTTTGGATTTACTGCTAGAAGACTGGGCTTTTCCCTTTGGTACCATGACTGAGGATTTTGAAAGATAAATAATATCATAGGACATAGATTGACTTTAACAGGTACCTAGATAAACAAGTAAATTTATATCGAGGGTATCTGGGCTTTGAATAGTCAAAATTTGATAGGTGTTGAATAGTAGGAGTGTGGAAACTCTTAACAATACTTGTAATTTAAAACAGTGATCAAAGTAGCTAGGGGAGCCACACGAAATGAGTCAAAGTGTTTTTATAGGCCTCAATCGATTACGTTGGGGTGGAACCATTACCAAACGGGATTTAGGTGCATTAATGGATAACGGGAGCACGGTAATGGACAAGTGTGTAACAGGATAATGATAATGGGAATGTAGTAATGGATAATATGTGGACAAGTGACAGAATATGATTAGTGGAGGGAAATGTGCAGGAGGGGTTGTACTAACCGTTAGTGGGAGCGGAGAAGCGATAGCGAATTTCAAAGGGGGGGCAATGGTAAGAGGTTTAGGATGAGGGGGGTGTGAACTCACGAGAGAGTGCCACATTGCATGGGGCTTGTGAAAAACAATACCTCTTTTCAGACCCCCCCACCCCCCTTGACGTTAATGTGAAATGGGATGGTGGCAGTGCGAATAGGTTTCCCCACCGTTGATCTGGGTGGGGAAAATCATGGTCGTCGACAAGTGAGCTTTGGATATTGCAAAATGAAAAAACATCAAATCATTTCTGGACATAAAATAAAACTCAAGTTTAAAGCTTATTAAATGGATTCAATCATGTTTAATGACATGATTAGTTTATTTTTAACTAAAATAAATCTATCAAACCATAATCTGTTAGGCCCCTATACTACTAGTGTAACTCCTTATTGTTATTAGTATAACCCCCTTATTATACTAATGTACCCATGTAGTGCCCATATTGTTACTATTGTGCCCCATAGAAGCCCACTATTGTTATTATTGTGCCCTTACATTATTATTGTTATGTCGGCTCTG
>APFE030637066.1:0-11765 GCA_000404065.3 Pinus taeda
TCCAAATTTTGGCCAAAACCTCTTTTACTGAGCATGGTACTTGATTGGGGACTCCCAGCCCAAATTTCAAGAAATTTGGAGAAAATTTTGTCATTTGTGAATTTTTTGTGCAATTTACAGGTTTTAGCTTCTCAACGGGTCTCACCCCCAGCGAGACCCTTTGTCATCGTAGCTCCGTTTTGCAAAAACTCAGCATTTCTGGATTTTTCATGAAAATTTACACTTGCTCATCCATTACTAAGAAATTTCATCAAGTTTTGGGCCTCCAAAAGGTTAAAATACATGAAAAATTTGACTTTCTGCCCCTTTTTTGAGTTACAGAAACCAGTCTTGGGAGAATTAAGTTTTGACAGGGAAAATGACCTCCAAATTCAAAAATTGCAGTTGGGTTGGAAATTATACTTACATAACTTTCCAACAAGCCCACTTTTGCTCAATTCTGACACCGGGAAGGCCTCCAAACAGAGCTGCAAAGGTGTGCGACCCATTGAGAAAAGGTGTGCGACCCGTTGAGGAAATGTTGCCAGATTTGACCAGTTCAGCCCAGAAAACGCAGTTTGGCTCCAGTTTGAATTTTTGGGGTGAAAGATGATTATCTTTGATGTAATTATGGCAACTCTAAGATATTTTTACTCTTGTTTAACACTTCTAGAAGATTCATTCATGTAAAGGGTAAAAATTGAATGTATGAACTGGTTTCCAAGTTTATAGAGGCAAGTTGTTTTGACTGCCTATTTTCTAGTGCTTAGTTTAGAAGTGGTTTAAACAGCTCCTAGGATAGTGAGCTCGACCCCTAGAGGCAAGGGAAGAGGTTGGCTTTCCTATATTATGTATTTTCTCAATCATTTTCAGAGGTTGGAAGGTTGGACTCTTGAGAGAGCAGTAGCTCATTGTATTATCTCTTTACTCTGCAATTTTTTGGCAAGGAAGACTAGGGTTTTGCAGTCATCTTTGGGATTCTTGTGGACTCATGTGTTGATGGTGTGTTTCTTCATTCATTGTAAGCTTTGTTATGTGTTTCATTTTCCTTCTATACTTCTGCATATTAAACAAATGAAGTGATAAAGTAAGAATTCATGTTTGTCATGCTCTGCTTTTAAGTTTCTTTAGTTTTGATGTTTTCTATTGTTTAAAGAGAATTCAAATTCATTGTTTGCTCTCTTTAGCCTTCTCCCTTTCATTCTTGACCATTCACTTCAGTCAAAGACATCAGCGCGGCCTCCTACCTCGCCTCAAAGACTCCCCTACAGAAACTGTGTCCCATCCCCGCAGCCAAATTTGCCCTCTCCTCAACTTGCCACCAAAAGCCCAAAAATCTCAAAATCAAATTCTTTTATCAGTTTACTAGCCTAATATCAGTGTTACTTTGTTGGTCGTCTCCCTAATTGAAAATTTTCCAAGAGAGACCAGAAAGAGCCTTCTCCTGCCCCGTAGGGCTACCTACGAGGCTGAATGGTTTGATGTAACTTTGAGATTTTCCTTTCTCAGCCTGAGGTGAAATGTCAAACGCTAACAGCTACTACAGGCAATTTATTAATAAAAGAATGAAAATTTACATAAGCTTCTCTCATGCATGGTGAACCTACAAATGACCCTTCATGCACTTTAAATAGAATTCATGGACCAATCGGGTGTCAAGCCACGGATCAAGTGTCGGTAATACCGAGGAGAGAATGAACTATCAGATCACTACATATCGTGACTGTCGGACTGTAAGTTACAAATGTACATAGTAAAGAAACACACTTTACCTAACTCTATACTAGACCAAGTTATACTTAACTATTCCTACGTGTCGGAATATCCTAACAGTGCATTGGTTTATACAACTCATCAACAACAGTGCATTGTTACGCATAACTACCCAGTGCATTGGATAAGATAAAAGAATCGACGTTGCATATTTTTTTCCTTCCCTAGTGTCGTTCCTAAAAAGTATTATCTGAGGCATTTTTGGAAGACATAAACATCAGGGTTGTATGATTTTCAGGCACCGATGTTGTTTGCATTCAACGCCCTCGTGCATGGTATCATAGATTGTATGAGCCAGTCCATTTTTATTATTAAAGCAACAATGCTTGTATAAATTTAACACATTGGTGCTCCATACAATTGTTTCTAGTCGCGATGCTTTTATAATAGTAGTGCACTAGCACTATTTTTCCAGTAAGCACACCGCTAAGAACACATCTGCTAAAACCTCCAGCCACACTAATTTTTTTAGTTGTGATGAAGTTTCATTATCATATCTGCTAAAACATTCGTTACTATACAATGTATGTTGTAGTGGAGGTTTTTTTTAATTTTTTTGCCCATTTTATAACACTAAAAACCTCTATTATAACCTCTGCTAGAAGGTATTTTCCTTGTAGTGTTACTGTCTCAAAGAAGCCTAAAAGGGATAATGTAGTTGTTAATTTTATTTCCGTATTAACATTTAAATAAAATAAACCTCTATTAGTGATTCCTCTCTCAACAAACATTTCTCTGCAGTATCTACTAACTCTCCATTGTTTCTAGATATTGCTAACTACTTGATTGTAGGCAAACTTCCACCTCACTTGACTCTAAAAGAGCACAAAAGGATTATCAAACAAAGTGGAAGATTCTCATGGACCGATGGTTATCTTTTATGCATTTGACTTGACTTGATTATCAAAATTTGTGTACACAAAGATGAGGTCTACGAAATGTATAAAGCTTATCATGATGGCCCATGTGGGGGGCAATTTGCTGACAAAAGAAAGTGGTACAAGGTACTCCATAAGTGTTATTATTGGCCCTCTATTTTCAAAGATGCTAAGAAATATGTGAAGAGATGTGACAACTGAAAGTGCATGGGTAGATTAATATAGGCATAGGATACGTCATTGCAGCCTCAATTGATGTTGAAGTCCTTTGACAAATGGGCCTAATTTTGTGCGACGAATAAATCCTCCTTCCTATTGAAACTCTTACATCATGGCCTGCACAAATTATATTACAAAATGGATTGAAGCTAAAGCACTCTCGGTAACAACCAAATAGGCAATAGTGGAATTTCTCCATGAAGAGATTTTCAGAAGTTTTGGGATATATTGAGAGATAGTGACGAATAAAGGAACTCAATTTACTTGAAACATCATTAAGGAATTAATGGACATTTACAAGATCAAGCTAATAACAACATCGTATCATCCATAAGCCAATGGATAAGTGGAGGGGACTACCAAGATCCTTAAGGCATTCATCACCATGACTGTTAGGCCACACCTCAAGGGTTGGGATGATAGACTCCTTGACTATTGACCTAGAGATATACCATTGGATGTACTCCATATGAACTATTGTATGGAAAGAGAGTGCTTTTGCTTATTGAGACAAATATTTAGACAAAAAGGACAATGGTACAACTTGGACTAGGCTTCTCAAAATCTCATAAGCAAAGATTTTTCTGCACCATTCAGTTAGATGAAATATGTCAGGTCACCCTACATCAAACCGCAATGATACAACATCAAAGGGCCAAGTGGCCTGATAAGCTCATCAAAAAGAAAAACTTTAAAGCCAAAGACAAGGCACTATGATTTGTATCCAAGTTTTGAGACTTTAGATGGAAGTCTCACATTAGATGGCTTGAACCGTATGAGATTAGTAAAAATATAATAAAGAATCCATCAAGGTTTGTACTATTGATGAGGAACAAATTCCTTTAATGATTGATGGAAATAGTTTTTGCCTGTATCATTGACTCTTACCAAAATAGGCCTTTTTAGGAAGATTACTTGCATCATTACTCATTCTTCCACTTGGAAAACACATTTAAACAAAAACATGAAGGTCATGTATGAAAACCCTTAGGGGCATACCTGAGCACGTGTCATGTGAAAACTAGTCTACATTGGTGCATGACATGTTAAAAGAAAAGAAAAGAAAAAATTAAAAATAAAAGAAGAAAATTAAAAATAATGAAAACCAATACCACATTTATAGTTTTCTAGTGATTATGCCATGTTCCTTTTACTTATACACATAATTTTATTTTTTTCTAATAAAGTGACTTCCAGGATATGCAAGAGAGGACACTACCATTTTTGAAAATCCATTATACAATTTGGTTGTTGCAACCTCGTCATTGAACCCTTATTGCTACAATTTCATTGTCCAACCCTTGTTGTTGTAACTTTGTTTAGCTCCATTGTTCAATCTCAACAATAGGACACTGTTGTTGCAACTCTGGAACTGCAACTCCATTGTTGCAATTCAAATTGACCGCTTTATTTAAAATTGTTTGCATCAATACCACTACCATCACCAATGACATAAGCCTTCGTCATGAAATCCCTCTTTCCACAATAGGAAATCCCCACATCAAACTGTTCATTTTCTTTGTCGCAATAATAGTTTGAATCCTTAGAAGAAACGAAACCATGGGAGGCTCCCTCGTCTGCAAAGAACCTATAGAAGCCATTTTTTTGCAGGCATATGCTCACATTTGGGAGATTTTCAATAGGGAGGTTGGGTTAAATAAATCTAGAGGTTACAAGGATACAATGATGAAGTAGCCCTAGAATTTGCTAAAAATTTCATGGAAGATAGGTCAATGGTAGGAAGCACATTTGTGGAGGTTACAAAAGAAATTTTGGCTAAGGTAACAAGACAATCACAAACAAGAGAAGGATGGTATTGAAATAGAAGGTCGAAACTAGAAATCATGTAATAGTTTATTGACCCTAGGGGTAGCCTTGGCTAAGAAAGGAATGGGGTTTAATAGAAGATCACTACCATACGCATAGGAGAACATAGCCTTGGTTGTACAAAAGGATATTACTTGTGAGGGATATTATGGAGTTGTGTGCCTGTAAAATCGTTGATTGATGGACCATCTAAGGCATGGAAGACTTATCAACATGCCATAGTTTCCCCTTATCTACAAACTATGGCATAAGTAGTATAGAAATTGGGACAACTCTGAGATTCGCTTTCTAACCATGGCCTTATAAAATTACTACTAGAAGGAGCCATGAAACAAGAAAGCAGAGCATTGGAAGAGATTATCAGAGCCCCCACTAAAACTGTAAAAGTTTCCACTTCACCAGTAGGAGAAGTAAAGGCTACAACTCCACTGTTGGATGACCATGTTGCAATTCCAAAAGCTATAAATATTGCTAGTCCCAAAGCTACACCTACTTCCATTCCCAGAGCTACACCTACTTCCAGTCTCAAAGCTACACCTACTTCCAGTCTCGGAGCTACACCTACTCCCAATCCCTAAGCTACACCTACCACCAGTCCCATAGTTGCACTTACTACCAGTCTCAAAGCTACACCTATTGTCAGTCCAAAAGTTGCACCTAGGGAGTACATTTTTGTGACTTCTTTGGCCGTTGAATACCCCCATGTTCCCATCAAAGAAGAAACCCTAGAAGGTAGTATTGCAACTCCACATAAGGGATAGGAGAACGATGTGGAAATCATAAGTAGTAAATTCCATACCAAGTAATTAAGGAGAATGAAAAAAGGGCCAATGTATGTGCTAATCCCAAAGAAAAAGAGAACCAGATACACCCATGAGGTTGTAACTCAACAAACACAATAAGAAACCCCTACTGTAGAACAAGAACCAGTGGGAGTGGAAGGTGAAGGATTTGCAACACAGGGAGAGATCTCTACTACTCCACAAGTAGCAATAATTAAATGTGAATCCGAATCCCCTTCTAACACAAAAGAACCAAAAGATGAGATTGGGGATGGCCAAAATGTTTCTGACCCTAAAGTTGACGAGGAGCTAAGAATTTTTTTTTCAACACTAGAACTAGTAAGAGAAGCTTTTAGGAGAAGGTCTTGCCGCTATTTTCAAAGTTTATTCGGAGGAGGAAGAAGAGAAAAAAGTTTTTCTTGCTAAAGAAACCATTGTTGTAACACCTAAACTCATAAAGCTTAAGAAAGTAAATGCCTTGTGTTCTTTCCCAATAATTCATCTCTTTTAAGAAGGAACAAGATATTAGAGACAGAAAGCTTTAGGCTACTATTAAAACATCAAGGAATGAACCTAAGGAAATGAGGTACTTTGAGAAGATTGATTGCCTTGCTTGGGTAGCAGATTCCCTTGATAAAGGGGAACTTCACACCGAAACCCAAGATAAAACTATGTTGGGCAGCGGGTCCCCTGCGTAAGAGCTTTGGGGCTTAAAGCCCACAATTTAGGGTAAAAAGTATGGTAAAGGTTCCATGAAGTGCGTGAAGTGCGAATTGTAATGAGTTAATTCAAAGGGTTGTCTGCCCGAGAAAAATGTAATATAATAGAAAGCAAGTCGGCCTGCCCAAATGTATAAATAGAGTAGGGCTCTAGGTTTAGAAGGCAGATTTTCTTTAGTAGCTTGGGTTAAGATCTGAGGTGTATGGGTTCATAAAAGGAAGAGTGCTTTGAGTCTGTAAGTCTGAGTCGCGGTTGGTAGTAGTTAGAGTAAGCTTTATAGCTATGTGCACAGAGGCCTGGTAGAGTCTGCAGCTATGTTCGTGGACCCCTACAGCTGAGTGCGCAAGGTGGAATTGGATTGTACTGAGCAAAAGGTTAATAAAGGTAAGTGTTTCTGAATTATTGGGCATTTGATCACAGATCTATATTTTTAAGATTATGTTATGGTTTTATGCATATCTTTAAGATTTATGGTTGCACGCACTAGTTTTAACTGTTGAATTCTTGATTAAAGATCAGATCTGTAATAACTGCAATAATAATAAGAATCTAGGAAACACCCCATCGCAGATCTTCATGAAGGCCAAACAACTATGCAGAGTAGCGCGAGTGCATAGTTCGGTCTGCGACCCCTCCAGACCTCATCAAGACATCCCTAGGGTGCGGAAACCTAGTTCCAACACCCTCCCATACTACCTCGGGTGAGACTTCAATCTGCGCTCCACAGATTGTTGCGGAAAGGGCCAGTAGTGCGGGATTTGTTTGGCTAAAACTCTTCCAAACCTGGGTTAGGGCCCAATAAGCCAACAAATGGTTCCATTGCTGGGATAGGGATATGCCTAAGGGGTGTTTTCTTATCGAGACGTTGGAACCCTATGAAGAAAGAACTTGAAGATTGGTTGCATCAGAAGCTGCACAAGTTCGTAATACAAGAAAATAAAACTCCACAGATATCTGAGAGAAGGTGGTTGGATCGCTTCATTCTCTTCGGAACTATATGCTTGGATCGTGAGGCTAGCAAAGACCATGGGAAGGTCCAAGCTTGATCAACTGATAGTTTGGATGCCGGAGTTAGTACGCAAGCTAGAGGCATCTGAAGATAAGATCATTAGTACGCAAGCTAGAGGCGTCTGAAGATAAGATCGCGTGGGTCGTAGATCATTGGTTGGATTGGATAATAGGAGGGTTTATCATTGAATTCATAATAGATACAATTGTCAGCTACAGTGAAGGTGAAATACGTTTTCTCAAAGGACCACGAGCTAAGTACATCAAGTCTTTGAATACCTGGATTAATATGTTGTTATGTGAAAAACAGGTGATGTGCATATATTAATGAGTGGAACGACGCGAAGCGGAAGGATCTTCAAAGGGATCGAAGGGTTGGGAAATAGTCCTTTAATTTCACCACCTCGAGCAAGTGAGGAAGAGCGCACTTGAGTTTCTCCAAGGAGTGCGGTCGGTTTGACCGGGCAACGCATTTCACAATTATCATCTCCACTAACGCCACCACTCCCATCACCTTCTTCACCTCCAACTTCGCCCACTGTGCCACCACCAAACCAGTAGTTTAGCATGGCGAGCACGATCAAGTTGCCTGTATTCAGAGGAGTAGGAAACGAAGATCTCGATCAGTTTTGGTTCGTAGTAAGAGTAGTATGGGAAGCGCACGGGGTTACGGATGATATCAGGTTTGATGGACCGTCGTTGGGACAGGTACCGAATATAAAATTCGAAGACTGAGACTTGGCGAATAGCGAGAAATTCCCACAGTTGGCCACGGACAAACTACAACAGCAGAAATGGTTGTGAGGTGTGGAGAAGGCTGGGCTACTATATCTGGGTGGATACCCCACTACCACCACGCGCCTATCACTATCTTTGTCATTCGGCAGCTACTATGTCTGGTACATGATGGGTATCTGTGGCTGCAAGAGCCAATTCCCATCACGGCCGACTTAATTCACTGAATCTCGTGGCTGTTGATTAAAGGAAGCAATCCCGCAGACATCGTCAGAAAGAGTAGTGACTTGGGCCTTGCAAAATTTATGAAGGCCAAATATAAGCTCGAGAAAAGGAAGCGAGGTTACATAATCGCAAGTATCAAAGATCGAGGGGTGCGCATTGCCACCCAATTGCTGGTCAGCAATCTCATGAGGAAATGTCGTGCAGACGAAGTATCGGCATTTGTAATTGCATTGGCAGAATAGTGTGCAGAAGGGGTCCAGTTCAATTGGGCGCAGTTTATGTGCGATGAATTTGTGACGAACTGTAGGGAAGCACAAGACCAAGGTAAGACCTTCCACTACGCATGGGTACTCTTATCCATCTTATTGATTACGGGAGAGCTACCGAGAGACAACTAGTTTCCCGTCGTGGAACAGCACATACCCGAGGCCGCGAGGTATACCTCGCTTTGGGCAACCACAAACGCGGCAAGGATCTGGAAGATAAAGGTATTTTGGACATGTCTAGAGGCGAGCTTATGAACATGGATCAACCGTAGGCTGCGCCTATCCCCAACGGTATATAACACTTTACAAAGTGTGGAGGAATTCAAGGCAGATATGCATAACTTGTATATCTATGTTGGGTTGTGTTATATTCTTTCCACGTAGTTAATAGGGGGTTTGAGGGGTACTCGTAACCCCACTTTATGGGGTTCAGGGTAGCACCCCATAAAATTTTGATTTTGGACCCTATGTTAGGTTGGGTGGACCCACCTATGGTTTTGTGCATGATTTTTGCACATGTTTTTTGGACACGATGGTTTTTCGGTCCATGGTATTGGACGCGATGGTTTTCGGTCCATGGTGTTGGATGCTTTGGCATGTATAAATATGTATTATAACATTGAAAGGAATATAATGAAAATTCAAGCCGGTAGTCTCGGTTTTGGGATCTAGTGGGAAATCTCTATTTATATGTGTTTTATGTGTTATACTCTCGCATTGTTTATTTTTCTGTGTATTAGAATTCGTATGCAGGTAATTTCTGTACAGGGTTAAAAACTACATTTGGTATCAGAGCAATTTTTGGCTTCAAGGGGACGCCTTTATTGCTAAGGGGTTTTGCTTGGGCCTGTGGTAAACCCTGTTCAGTGGGACGTCTGCGAGATCGATTCTGGTGGTGAAAGAAGATGGTGAGTGGTGGAAAGATAGAGATCGGGAAATTTAATGGTCATAGTTTTGAGTTGTGGAATAGTCTGGTTATTACAATAGGTAGCAATGCAATTGCCTTGCATTTTGATGAAATAGTATCATCCTTGTTGACGGAAGAGATGAGATGGAAAAATATGGAGAGCCAGAATGGTGATGCCTTATTTGTATGAGGATGGTCCCAGAACAAAAACAAAAATAAGTCATTGAGTGGGAGATCTAAATCTAGAGGGAGATCTAAATATCCAGGAAAACCTATAAATATGGTGTGTTGGAAATGTGGAAAGGAAGGGCACTTCAAAAGGGACTATAAATCTAAAACTCCTGATAAAGGAAAGGGATCTAATGGTGCTCCTTCTACAGAGGCGAAAACCACCTCAGATGAAGGAGGGGATGTGTATTTGGCTTCTTCAAATACACATGTAGATCATGAGGCATGGTTGATTGACTCAGGTGCATCCTTTCACTTCACTCCCTATAGAGAGTGGTTCTGCAAGTATGAGAAATATGTTGGTGGTGATGTCTTTTGGGGGATGACAGCAAGGCTAGAATCATTGGTCGCGAAAAAGTAAAGTTGAAGTTGCAAGGTGGAAGGGTTAGAACACTTCCAAGTGTTCTACATATTCCTGCATTGGCCAGAAATCTGATTTTTCTAAGCAAGTTGGATGATGCAGGTGTTAAAACAGTGTTCGAGAAGGATACCTACAAGATGGTTCAGGGAGCACTGGTATTGATGCGGGGAGTTCAAACTGGAACTTTGTACAAGCTGCAAGGTAGCATTGTTGTTGATGGGTGCAACAGTTCTGTGGTTCCTAAAAGTGGACCAGAAAATCTAGTCATCTCTGGAGAGAGGAACACGCTGTGGCATCAAAGGCTTGGACATATTGGAGAGAAGGGCCTTCAAATACTTCATGGTAAAGGTATGGTAGAAGGTATGAGTAATAGCTCTCTGGATTTTGATTTCTGTGAAAAATGTGTATATTGGAATTAGAATCGGGTGAGTTTCCCCTCTGTAAGTAAGAGCGAAAAACATATATTAGAGCTTGTGCACAGTGATGTGTTTGGACCTGTGAAGGTTCCATCACTAGGTAAGTTTGTGTACTATGTATCATTTATAGATGACTTCTCAAGGAATACATGGATATATTTCCTTAAGAATAAACCTGAAGTCATTGATAGGTTTAAAGAATTCAAGGCTTTGGTGGAAAACCAGACAGAGAAGAAGATAAAGGTGTTGAGGACAGATAATGGTGGAGAGTTTTGCAGTAAGGAATTTGAGAATTCTGTAAGAAGTGTGGTATAGCACGGCAGCAGACTACTCCATATACACCTCAGCAAAATGGAGTCGCAGAAAGAATGAACAAGACGTTGATGGAAAGGGCAAGAAGCATGCTCAGTGGTGCCGGGTTAGGACAGGAATTCTGGGCAGAGGCGGTGGATACTGCATGGTACTTGGTCAACAGGTCACCTTCATCAGCGTTGGAGGATAAGACTCCACAAGAAGTATGGACTGGTACGAAACCCTCTCTTTCACATCTGAGGGTATTTGGATGTGATGCATATGTACATGTTCCAAAGGAGAAACGAACCAAGTTGGATAGTAAATCTGAAAAGTGCATCTTTATTGGGTATAAGGATGGTTTAAAGGGTTATAAGCTTTGGAACCCAGTAACATGGAAGGTTGTGTACAGTCGAGATGTGGTGTTTAGAGAGGTGAAAGATGTTATTAAACATGAAGTCCAACCAAAGGAACCTGTGAAGATAGAGTTTGAACTAAAGGAGGAAGAATCAGACTCTGTAGCAGAGGAGGAATTAGAAGATGAAGAGCCACAAACTTCAGCTGTGAGAAGATCAGCTCGAGAAAGAAGGCAGCTAGAAAGGTATAGTCCATCTGCTTTCTGTTTAAACTTTTCTTTGTCTGTTACTGATGATGATCCCAGAACTGTGAAGGAAGCAGTGGATTCAGAGGATGGAAAAAAAAGGAAAGAGGCCATGGTTGATGAAATGGAATCTTTGCACAAAAATACGGCTTGGGATCTGGTGGAGTTTTCGGCTGGAAGGAAACCCATTGGCAGCAAATGGGTGTTCAAGAAGAAGACAAATGCAGAAGGGAAGGTGGAGAAATACAAAGCTCGGTTGGTAGCAAAAGGTTATTCCCAGCTGCCGGGAATTGATTTTTGGTGATATTTTTTCTCCTGTTGCCAAGGTAACTTCTATTAGATTACTTTTATCTGTTGCTACTTCTTTTGATTTTGAGGTAGAACAGATGGATGTGAGACAACATTTCTTCACGGGGATCCGGAAGGAGGAGATCAACATGAAGGCACACCTGAGCTTGCCAATGAAGGGTAAAAGAACTGGTATGGCAAGTTAAAAAAGTCTTTGTATGGTTAAACAATCAACCAAGGATGTGGTATCAGAAATTTGAT